>CAEGAD010043657.1:0-40461 GCA_903067055.1 Poeciliopsis paucimaculata
TAGTTATTCCTGCTGGGTATCTGATTACTGACAAGAGATATATATATATATATATATATATATATATATATATATATATATATATATATATATGTCTATAAGTAACTAAAATCCGGAAGTGGACTATAGAGCAGGGCATTCTGGGTAAATACAACCAAATGTTCCACTGCAATAGAATTTAAGTACGCAAATGTCTTGCTGCACTGTTCAGGCGATCTGTCTGCACTGATAAAGACTCCCTCACCTCGACATGCCAAATACTTTGAGTGGCAGATCTTTGCAGGGGAATTTAACCTACATTTTGTTTAATTCAACTCAAAATCTTCTGACCTTGTGAGCACTAATATGCAATATAAAGAGGATGGTACAGGATGGTAAGAGGGTGGTTCGGTATGAAAGAACAATAAAGGTTTTATTCTATTCTTCCTACTGCATTGGGAAATGTTGAGTTTGTACTACGAGTACCACAACTTACAATCAACACAAATCCGATACACAAACCTGTGACGCTGTCATGTTTCCTCGCGTTTGAACCCATGCAATGCAACTTCCTTTGACAAGCTTTGCAGCAGTTTAATTCATTCCTGTTTTTCCACCGTAACATCCCACCATCTTCAATTGATGTAATCACTTCCCGTTTTTGCAAATCTACAGCACTACTTTCCTACCACATATTGCACAGTTAGTCCCAACAGTGCAGTTAAGGCTAAGTGACTTGCTAAGAGGCACCTCGAAGCCATTGTGCACGCCAAGGGGAGGAAAGAAAACTTCCTCCTTCGACCAGGATCTCCCAACTGGCACGACAAATGTGGTTACAGCAAGAATCTAGTCGACATGGGTTTGGGTATTAAAGACTGTTTTAATTCCAGCTTGTGCTAGAAGTGTCCCTTTTCGTACAATCTTACTGTTCAATCGCTGGGGGAAAAAAAACCAAAAACGACTGAAGCGTTTGTTCACAATTGATGACAGAATTAAAAGACTAACCAAAATTCATTGTTGGATCCAACTCTGTTCCAAATTACATTTTTATTTGGAGTTCCAAAAAAAAACAAAACAAATGAAATTGGCATCTATGTGGAAAGCATTTCGTATGAAGATGACTGAACAATAACAAAGGGTGAAACTGCGTTCCCCCACTGTGAGTCCTAGTGTAAGGTACGCTCCCCAGGACTCCAGTTAGTCACCGTGGCGATGATAAGTTCTGCTCGATGCCCTGGAGGGGGGAGTGCCATGTGGGTGATGCTTTTGCCTGTCGGATGGCTTGTGGTGAGAGCTAATCGCATTGAAAATAGAAATGCTTCCTGCCTTGGGACGGAGGGAGGGCGTACCAGAGCGACCCGAGCAGCCCCAAGGAGTCAGTCATACATGTGCGCGCGGAGAGATAGCCTAATCTCGTCACAAACGCAGGGGGGTAGAAATGAAAGTCCCCACCTATCAGTGGCAAATGCTTCTTCTCACGGAAATTATTTGTAAAAATCAGGCCGGCACACCCCTGAAATGTGCCGGGGGTTTTTTTTTTGTTTGTTTTTTTTTTTTTTCTTTTCTTGTGCACAAGCTGCTGTTGATTCATAATCCACCTTTGCATACATTTGCTGAACTGGATCTCCTTTATTAAATCACTTCTTCACCCCTAAAATTGCTTTCCTCTCAAGCTTACCAGTCGGAGCCTTAGCCTCCCCCATCTTCTATCATGTGCTAGTTTCTTCTCTCTCTCTTTTTTTTTTATTTTTTATTTATTTACAATTTGCAGATTCTGCTTATCGATGACGCCTCTGTCTCTCCTGCAGCCTGTTTTTCTGGGATCCGTTTTTCCTGCGAGGTGTGAAAATGTGCCTCTGGTTTAAGCTGTGATTATGTCAAGGTTTTTCCAAGGAGAGCTTGCTGATTTTCAACTTACATTGTAATACCTGCTAACCCCCACACCCTACACACACACACCAACCCCCCTGACTTCACTATTATGTCACTCGAGCGTCCTTGATGCCTTCGAACCTCGGCTATACTTCACAGACAACATGTGGCGTCTGCTTCTGCATGCCGAGTTGGAAGGCGGCGGCGTTAAGAGCGATATTCCCCGAGGTCCCGTATATGTGACAAAGTGGCGGGAATAATTTTTTTTTTTTTTTTGTGAAGCCCACTGTGAAGGGTTTCAGAGTGAGGAAACAATAGGGCCGATTGCCTGCAGCCGAAACAGCCGGGAGGCACGTTTGGATGTGAAGTGGACAGGGCTGGATTTCACTTCAAGAGCTCCGTGCACTGAAAGGGAAATCACAAAGTGCCGAATAATATCAAGGCGCAGGCCTTTAAGTGGGCAGCGGTCGACTTCAGCTAGACCGTAAAGCAACAGAGAAATGACTCTTTAGACAAACTAATGAATATCCACGTTGCGTTTTACTGCTACATGACAATAAGATGCCAGTAAAGTTCAATCTTTTTACAAATATTATACTGCAGAATACTCAGGTTAGCACAGGCTAAGACTAATTTTACATCTGTGCTCTGTGACCCACATTGTAGTTACACCTGTTAAACGGCTGCTTAGAAAAAGTGAATTGGCCAATCGCATTGCAGCAGCTGCTATACACACACGTTTAGACGTGGTGAAAATGATCAGACAACCAACATTACAAAACGTGTGCAAAACTTTATTGGTATTCCTCTAATGTCAAAGAACCACAACTTCAAATTGAACGTGAATAAGTTTGTTCGCTGGATAAGTCGTTAAAAATAAACACGCCGCGCCATCCTCCTCCTACCACTTCCTGTTGTCTTCTTCGTCACTTCCGCCAGTAGTAACATCCGGTTGCTGATCACGTGGCTACTGTGAAAAACATGTTTCCTTTGAGAAATACACCTCAACCTAGCGCAAAAACTATTTATAGAAGAAGGAGAGTGCCTTCATACAAGGTACGGTAAAACATAACAGAGTGAGACATCAGTTTATGTATTTAAAACTTTTTTTTTAAAGATTCCTGCCAACCAAAGTATGGATGTTAGTATTGTCGTTTCCATCCATCATCTTATTCTTATTTCAACTTACCTGGTAGATTTAATCATAATTCTTTGTTTTTGGTGTCATATTGACAGGTTGTCCTATCATGGGCTGGCAACTTGCCCAGGCGTCCCCGGCATTTCACCCAATGACTGTTGTCAATAGACATAAACACTCTCCAAGCATAAGCACGATATGGATAATAGATGG
This sequence comes from Poeciliopsis paucimaculata, assembly GCA_903067055.1. Classification (NCBI taxonomy): domain Eukaryota; kingdom Metazoa; phylum Chordata; class Actinopteri; order Cyprinodontiformes; family Poeciliidae; genus Poeciliopsis; species Poeciliopsis paucimaculata. The sequence continues at coordinate 3,203 of CAEGAD010043657.1, forward strand.
ACGTAAATGAACAGCTGCGCCTTCATGTTCATTTCGAAGCTCAGAGCAACCCTGCAAATTTTCCCCGGAGCTTTGAAAGTAGCACTCATAGAAATATGATTAAATCCTCGGCTAATATTGAAAAATTTTCACCTCTGGCAATTTGTTAGGTTCATTAAACCTCAATCATGTATTCCCTCTGTAAACAGTTATGACAAGTCCTTATTGGGTTTCCCTGAGTTAATGTTTATTTGCTACTCGGTGCCAGTCTGTCATATGAAATCTCAGTAAAGTGACATGAAGTTTTAGGTTGTGATCTGCGGAAGAGAATTAGAGCAACTACAAAAAGAAAAAAAAAAATTCAAATTCTGACTTTTTCCCTCAAAGTTATAACTTTAACTAGTAACATTTCAATAATGTTACACAAAGTTTGGTCCCCCGCCCCCATAATTCTTTGAAAAAAGTCATAATTCTGGTGGAAAAAAAATTTAGTTTTTGTTCTTAATTGCCTTCCGTAATAATCTATCAAAAGCACAAGTCATAAATACTTTTGCAGTGTAATTTGGGCAACTGCTTTTTTAGCCGTGTCATATTTTAAAGTGATCTCACCCGTGCAGTCGGGTCGTAGGTCGGCCCTACGAGATGCCATGTTTCAGCCAATGACGTTGCAGACGAATCACAGCGGCGCAAACATTCAAACGCGTCGCCTCGGATCCGCCGCCTGACTTTTTTTTCCCCGGCCAGGAAATCAAAAGTTGCGTCTCCTCTGATTTAAATGCATCATCCGGCTCTACGCGTCTGTCAGAATGTACAAGATCAAAAAAATAAATAAAAAAATTGCCAACTCATTTTGACTGTGCTCGGGTTCTCGCTCCGTCGGACCCTCTGCTGATAGTCACGGCTTGGCTTTCATGATAATTTGATGCAGTGAATTCTACTCTTTTTTCTTTTTTTTTTTCGTGTTTGATCCAACGCATCAATAATCATGAGCCGACTCTGTCGTCAGGTATTCCTGTGAGTGCGAATAAATGTAAAACATTGCAGCAGATAAAAAAGAGAGAGAGAGAGGGGGTGAAAAAAAAAAGTGATTGGAAATGTGAATATTAATAAGATCACCGGCATCTATTTAGAGATTTATTTCATGTAATGAAGGAACAAATTAACTCCGGCGTCCCCAGGCCTCCGGAGAGAGTTCTCATGCTATTCTGAAGGCTCATCGTCTCTCTACCAGCAGAGAAGGAAATGAAGCCTGTGGTTATTTCAGACGGGAAGTAAGGACGTGAAACCCAGAAGTTCTGAAATACTGCTGTAATCTGTTGCAAGGAGGGTTTTTCATTCACAAGCTATATAAAAAAAAAAAAAGAAAACCCTTTATAACACTGCAGCAGTCATCACCAATGGAGCATTTATTTTTTTTTTGCATCTCTAATTGTGCCGGTTGTGTGACCGCCAATTCCGGCTTTAACTCTTAGACTTAATCCGAGCTGCTCAAGTCTTCTCTTGTCAGCAAACATGTCTTGGGGGAAAAAAAACAAAAAAACTCAAAGAAAGCAGCAACTTCCTGCAAATCAGGACTATAGCCGGGCAAAGAGTAGCAAATGTTTTAGGAGAGTTTTATGCACAGAGTTTAGGGTTCCAGGATTCATGTCTGTTGTTTTAGTGTGAGGATGAAATGGCTTCTGGGCCGGGAGTTTTATTAGCAGAATTAAATGCTATAGGCAAGAAGGGGGAAAAAAAACAAGGTGATTTCTGTGGTGTTTTGTATCTAATATAATAGGACGTTATCTTCTTCACTAGAGAAGGGAGTAGAGGAAGTATGGACCTCGATTTTTTATTTTTTTTATTTGGTCTTTAGTGACGTAAGCAGCAGCGCGAGAAGATATGATTCAACCATCAGGATCCAATAATCAACTTACTCTTATGTTTTTTTGTTTTGTACTGTCACATTTTGCACTGAACAACAACTGAGCCAAGAAAAGGCAGTGGTTGTGTTAGAGTATTTTTTTTTTTTTTTTGGTTTCTGGAAAAAAAAACAAAAAACACACCACACGTGTGTAGATATATAAAGATAAAAGCCTAACTTCTTAGTTTAATGGATAATCTATATTCTTGATGTTTGTTGTGCCTAAATGAGCAATTATAAAAAGAAGTATGGGTTTCATTTAGTTCAGTAAAAAAGTTTGAAAAACATTTATATAGTATGTAAGATTACGTATTTAATGAATGAATTTATTTATTTTAAGCTCCTTTTTAACATTTCCATGCATAAGTCAGACACAAACTTGCAATTTTGGGGGGGAAAAAAACAAGACAAAACTAGTACAAAAAAAACAACAAAAAAAAAAACATTTTAGTTAAAAGACACAGTCGATCTATATTGGTATAAAACTTTATGAGGAATATTTTGGTTTGCTTTCTTTCCCAGTTCCAACGATAGTCTTGTGATACTGCGATCTAACGAATTAAAAAGGTGACGATAACAAACTGGACGGTGATTTTTACACTGCAAAGTGAAGTACACTGTAAGTGAAGTTTCCCCTGTTGGTTGTTGCAGCTGGCTGATCATCTGAGGAGGGAATGCTGTGAGGATATGCGGATTAGGTGCAGAAGGGACCCGGCTCACTCCTCCTGCCTCCCACTTTACGCGCAGTAAGCAGATCCAGCACATCTTCGGGACCAGCAGGCCACCAATCACTACCTGGGAGTGTTCTTAAGGTAACCGATGAGGCTTTATTTCCAAGACGCGCTGCAAAGCACCGCTTCTGTTGGCTTGGAGCTCATAACTTTAGGAGTGCTGGCAGAAGAAGTTAAGACGTTATCGATGTTTAAGGACGAGGCTTAAAGAGACAGAAGATAATATCAGGAATGTGACTTTCCTTGAGGTACAAACGATGCTGGATCTCACTTAGCAATCGGTGTTTAGTGTCTGTCAGCTGCAACTCCAGCTACTTTAATAAAAACCATTAAAAAAAAAAAAAGATCCTAAATATGGCTAAGGTATTACACAAATCTTGTAGAGCAGTTGTGTTTTCTTTAACTCTACTCTTTGTCTTTCACGTCTTCAGCACTTTTGTTGGACGTAGTCACTGTACTTTGACTAGAAACTCATAAAAAGGGAACAAGTACTAAAAAGTGGCTAAAGGTCAATGAGCCTCCGTGGCTCAGCAGGACAGTCTATTTTCTAGATAACAAAAGAAAAGTTCCTCTTTCACACCCTGCCATATTTTGTACAAAGTTAAAAGCGGGTCAGGTTGATCATCCTGACCTGTGAGTGTCACCAAAAACATCTTTTACAAGCTCTGGTCCGTGTGTGCAATTTCTCTGATTAAATTCGTTGAGATGGAGCCTGGACGCAGCTGGAAGGGTCAGTGCGACGCTTGGGGCAATGTTAAGCTTGGATCCTGCCATTTAAGTCGGTGTCATTTTGCCCCGTACCAGTATTGTTGCTGACCAAGTGCGTCCTTTCAAGGAAATTGCATATGCTGATGGCAGTGCCCCTTTGGCCCCCCCGCCAGTATAATTAGTCCTCCAGTATTGAAAGCGATGGTCACTTAATGGTTTGAGGGGGTTCCTGCTGTAAAAATATGGGCTTGCAAAAACGGGGACCTCTTTTCGATGGAGGTAAAGAATGGCGAGTCGGTTTCATGCATACATGAATACAGCAAGATAATATTTCAGTGATTTTGATGGCATACGATGGTATGTGGACCTATGTTAGGAAAAAAAAAGTCAGAAATTTCACAAGTAAATCCGGCTAAGTCCGACTGCCATTAGCTGTGTCTCCATTACAAATGTGCCATTCTTGCCTAAATTCCACTAATCTCATAAAAAAAATAACGAACAGCAGTATTTTCATTAACTAAGAAAGCAATTAAAATCACACACAAATAGGTTTGCTCGCGTGATAAGCCATTAAAAAACAAACTGCGCCATCATCCTCTCACCGCTTTCTGTCGTCTGCTTCATCTTTTATGCCAGTAAAAAATGTTTTATTGGCAAGCATAACTTTAAAAAACAATAAAAAAAATAAGGGCCTAAATTTATTTCCGTAATTCCAATTTACGCACATGAGAGAACGACTTGTCGTCAACTTGTTGGTCACATCAAAAAATCCTGTGGAATCAAGTCACACACAAACTGCTACAAAATCTAATTATATGTGTTAATCTGGCAGCCAAGACGACGTTACCTCTGCTATGTTATGCAGTCGCTCTGTCTGTGCAGATGAAGATTCACTCACATCAGCATGCTAGATGCTTAGAGTGGCCACATACCTGGTTATATGTTTTCGTGCCAGATGTCTGCGGAGAATTCAGACGTGAAGAATGAGAATGTTACTTTCGCACACCACTTAGACCGCATTGTAGACGGTGACTGTTGCTGCAGATCAATAACCGGTAGCAGAAGACCCAGATACACAGGAATCACATTCCTCAAAGACAAATCTAAAGTTTGACCTTTTAAGTGACACTTGTAGGTTTGCATTTATTTGAGCACTTCATGATGGTACTCATAAACTTTCATTCAGAGAGGATATATCATGCATTTTAGGAATAAATGACCCAGTTTGCCCGTAAAAGAGGCAGGTAGAGCTGGTGACGGGTGGACGTAAATATGTCAAGGCTTTCACTGTGGCTGAAATCTGAATAATGTAGATTTACAAAAGATTATGTTATCTTCCTGCTTTTCTATTTTCTTTTTTTAAATCTTTATTTCAGCCCATTTCCAAAAAGCTGACATACTAAAATCACGGTGGAATGTTTTACTACAGAAGGAGACATTATTATTTGGTAATATTCACAGTGTAATTCCTTATGAAGTTATTTTAAAGACTTTCTCAGTACATTAGTCTGAAAGGAGCGCTAGTCACAGTCCTTTGTTTTTGCTGTTCAGGTTTAAAGAAGTATTATCACAACGAGGCAATATCATCAAAGGAATAGTTTTCTGTTTTGAGATGGGATATAGTTCAAGGTTAGACCCAAAGGACTTCCTTACAACATATTTATGAATTATTAATCACCTCTAAGCGGATTTCCACACTCGTTGGTGTTCAGAGTAACTGTGGTCGGTTTCACCAGCCATTAAAGATCTAGGCTTGACATCAGTTGAAAAGACATTAACACAAACATTTTTCACATTTTACTTAATAGACGACGACAAAGAAGGGCATGAATGTGATGCGGCAGAAGAGTTTTCAAATCTTTGCTTACAAAATGAAAATATCCAAAAGCTATGGCAAGCAGTTGTGTTCGAAACTCTCGGTTTCTAGGGTCACCAAAAGTATATACTAAACCCTGTGTCATCAACATGCTGGTATTTGAACTCAACCCCGTCACGTGTTGTCAGATGAGCGTTTAGCTGTTTGATATTTCAAGCATTGTTCGATCAGACGTTTTATTTTTCCTCTTTTTTCCGTCATCTTGATCTCTGGTCGCCGCACATAAAGCTGTGAAACTCAGGTGGGGGGGGGAGTCATTAATTGACGGCGATAGCTTTCCAGATTGTCATCATCATCAATCACAAATCGTTGAAGGGGGGGAGATTAAAAGATCAGATGAAACTGCCACTTAGCAATTCAGCAGACCGTGAAATACAGGTGAGTCACCTCTTAATTTCAAACACCTGTCGCTTCTGATGCTCCAGCCGGCCTTGGTCTTCAGCGATCCCTTGTTACAGGCGGCCACTTTTCCCGCGTCGCCCTCGTTTCACCGGGTCGTTGTTTTCCAAAGGCGTCTTTATGGCGCCTTTTGGTTCGCTTGGTTCCAAACGTTTCTGCGCCCCTCCCTCTGTTTCCCCGCCGTCACGGCCGTGAGCGAAAGTGATGGCTAAGGTGAAAAGAATTGACATCTACAGAGTTTGTGTACGTAAAGCTGGGCCTCTCCAGCTTTTCTAGGGAACGAGTCGTGAACGGAGCGCCGTCGCTTCAGCTCCCTTGTGCCAATTGCTCAAAAATGGCCAATTTCCTGTCTAGGATGTGTGTTCTCACATTTTTATCATCCCCTGCCGTAGTTATCTAGTTGCACTTAGGGTCATCCGTCATCGGTGCCGCATTTAGAGGAAGCCAATGTGCAGTAAAACTGACGGACGGCCTTCCGCATGACTGAAGACGTATGAGGCGCGCAGGCGAGGTGGTGAGGCTCCTTCTTTTCTTCTTTTTTTTTTTTTTATTGTATTTTCAGCGTTGTCATGAGGTGCCAGGAGGAAAAATAGCATAGCTTACCCTGCTCACTACTAAATAAAGCACAGTGCGTTTACTGATTCAGTGTTTAGCTTGGCCAATGTTTTCTGTCTTTTTTTTGTTTGTTTGTTTGTTGTTTATGTGTTTGCAGATTTTTGCAGTCACTGGAGACAGGAGTGTGCTTTAAAGTGGAATTACTACGAGATTTAACATCTCAGCTGCGGTAAAATTCGATTTAAGTTTGTAATTTGTTTCATGCCTGATTGGCTTAGAGTGTTTTGCTTTGTTTAGTGTTTGCTCCATTTACTGATCCCCCTGCTACAGATGATTAAAGCAGCAATATTGTGTAAATTCAGCTTTTTTTTTTTAGCTTTAAATCATGTTAGAATATTATTACCCCAACAAAAATATACCTGGAGTATTAACTTGAGTCTTTTATGGATGTTTTAGAAATCCTTTAATCTCCATGGCAACCATTCAGCTCTGCAAAATGTCTGGTTGGACCAAGCCCTGCCTTAGAGTTGCAGTTTCCAACCTTCCAGCCTCACAGAGCAGCCCACCCCCTCTCAGCTCCTACCGACTAGCCAGCAGCAATTAGCAAACACAGGTGGAACTGAGCATCCGCTCATCTCATTATAGGACCTACTTCTCAATGAAACGCTGGTAAAAGCATTGTTAAAGAGTTAATAGAGGAGCCATGTTGTGATGACTTCCTGAGGGCGGAGTTTCAGAAAGAACAGGAGTTTTTAGAGACAGAGACCCAATTTCTAGGCGTTAAATCAGAATGTCAAATTTCTTTTAATTCATGCATAATATATAGCATTTTTATAATAACTGGAGGTAGCATAGTTACTTGATTATGCTATAAAAAGGCACTATGTGCCTGTAAAACACATAATACTGCTCCTTTAAAACAAGGGGTAAAATATTCTATGATGATCTATAATGCTGACAAGGTTCATGAGGGAATTGTGAATCTTGTCAGAGGCATATTGAACGCTTTGAAACAACAGGAGTTGTTGCTGGTGATCTACCAGTAAGCTAACAAAAAAATATGTATATCTTTTGATGTTAAACCAGAATAATGATCCAAACATATGAATAAATTAAGACCAGGTCTTTATAAAAGTATTGCATATAATATCATACATACCCGATTGGTTTAAGAAAAGTGTTCGTCCACACAAACCCACTAACTTAAAGATAAGGTAGAAATGGTCAGTAACTGTCTCTCTCTGTTTCACCTACATTGTCTGATCTCCGTTTCAACTCAGCCATCATCAAAAAACCCCATATTGCTGATTTGTTTTTCTACGTTTCATTGCTCCACATTTAAAGTACGTCAGAGAAACCCAATAAAATCAATAAGCGTTCATTTTGCTCAAATCAGTGCAAACGTTTGAGAGAAAATTGGCGACAAAACTCCATAATCACGCAGCAGTACGTGTTGCATTTGGCAAATTGCTGCGAAATGCACTAATTATTGTTTTAACATTGCTACTAATGCCGTCAAGAGTGATAAAAATCACACATTTGAAATGTATTAACGCGGTTAAATTCAGATCGCGGCAATTCGCTCTCCTGGTGAAGACAAAGACAGATTGCGGCGAGGCAGATTTCACATCGACGCCGGCGTTTCAGCCGTCGTCGGCGCATCACAAGCTGCTGCGCTTTCACGCCAGAGAGGAGATCGAATTCTGCCGCACAGAGTGTGTACCGCATTAAAACCAAAAAAAAAAAAGCCACTCATCATACGCATAAGAACGAGAAAAGGACACCTCTCCACAAGCTGGAGTGAGAAATGTTCCTGTTCGTCATGCATACAAAAGCCCCGGCAACTTGACCTTTGAATTATGAATACCCTCCGCCGCGCAGGGGAACTGCATCCACGTCAAAGAGACGGGGCGGGAATATGAAGTGAATCGCTCTGGGATGCACAAACATGCTATCTGGTTGAAGGTATTCAATGCTTTCTACCGTCTCAGGCTGCACATGGTAACAATGGCTGGCTTTTGACATAAGATCGTGCGATGAGATCGTCGTTGCCCAGATTGCAGGAAGTGGCCCGCATCTTCTTTTTTTTTTATCTCTTCTCAACAGCGTGTTGGTGAAATCGAGACCAATGTTGTTTTCACAGGGGTAACACGGCGGTTGCATTTTAAACAGGTGGCCTTGTCAAATTTCAAATGCAAAATGTATGAGTATTTCTGATTGGAGGCCATGATTGTATTTTGCTTTTTTTTTTTTTTTCCCTCGACGAACACCTGGGTAAAGCAATTACTTCAGTTATGCTAGAATCTGTAAAGTCATTGACTTGTCATGGCTTGAGGCGGTCTGTCAGTCTCTGTCTCATTGAAGATGCTTCCTTTTTTATTCTATTTTCATATTCTCTGTCACAGACACCTTCCCCCGTTAAATATGAATTTAGAAAATAAGCACCAGAGGCTTTTTTTTTTTATGATTCCATAAAGACATAAGTTCTCCAGATAAAATGTCAAGCTGATGACAATCTTGCAAGAATGTAGTTGTTGACATGTGGAAATCTGATCCAGTTTAAGCTTAAATTAAAGTGTTTAGAGAGATATGTGTTATGTGTTTTAGAGGTTATAATACCATTTTATAGTACAATCAAGAAGCCGTCAAGTTACCTTTAGTTGTTAAAAAAAAAATGCTACATTGTATCAAATATAACTTTGCGATTTAACGTTTTGAAATTGGGCCTGTGTCTCTTTAAAAGCTCCTGCTGTTTCTGAAACTCCGCCTTCAAGAGGTCTCCTCTATTAACCCTTTAACAACTTTTTTTTTTTAGCAGCATTTCACTGACAAGCAACTCGTTTAATGAGCTCAGCAGACATTGCCCGATTGCTGCTGGCTAGTCTGAAGGAACTGAGTGATGGAGCTGAATGGTTGCCACAAAAGAATGATGACGCGGTCCAGGTATGTTTTTAATGAGGGAATAAGATTATAGCAAGACGTAAAGCTCAGAAAATGCCAGTTTTACGTAAGACTGTTTATTTATTTTATTTTGATGCATAAGAAGAAGCTGCGCTTGAGCTGCTGGCCACATCACACTCGGTTAGGTAATTTCCAAAAAACATGTTTAACTTTTGTTTGTGTGGCAGAATATTTGGGTACTCGGTGGGAAACAGAGTGCCAGGATAACAAAAGACTTTGGATTAGATGTGAAAATACTACAACTGCCAAAGTGTCTGTTTGGCGAACAAGTTAGCATCTTAATCATCTCTAATTCAGCATTCAGAATACCCGATCGAGCCTGAACTACACTGACAGAAAGTCTCTAAAACAAAGCTCGAGATTTATGAAACTTTATTCGATTTGTGAAAATACAAAACGAGAGAATTTTGCCACCTTAGAATCAGACAATCATGAATACAAGGACAAGTCAAAACTGGACTAAACGTTTCTCCACCAATTATGGACGTGTTGATGCATTGTTTATAATTGGGTGAAAACAGAAGCCAAACTGTGAAAACGAGCCAACGATAAAACATTTTTACGTGCTGTTGGCGCAGAGCGGATGTGAAGTACTGTCTTTACCGATCAGCTGGACGTTGTTGCTGCTCTCCACCAGGAGCCACCGGAATAAGGAAAGAGAAACAAAACTTTCCAAAATCTCACCGAGCCTAGGTTGACTTTTTTTTTTACAATTTTGACAGGACACGTTAAAATATGCATGCACGGTAAAAAATGAAACAGTTTTTCAGGGCTTGACGAGCAAACGTTTTTGGTTGTTCTAACATTGCTTTCCACATGGTTTCTGATGAGAAATTCTCATTTGTTTAGTGTGACGATAAACGTACGGCCCTGGGCCTACAAAGGTAATACATAGATATTAAATAACGTATTACGCAGGGAGACAGCCATTGATTATGTGTATTATAATAAGATAAAAGTAGCAATAACTTAAAAGGATACCTTTATCTATCCATAAATAGTACATAAGTGTAGCAACCAATCAAATAAAGCAAATAAGCTACATAATTGAAAAACCAGGGACATCAATGAATAAATAAAAGTTTGAAATGTTTTTACTGTGTCGTTTTGGAAGGACATCTGGTCTTTATCGCCTCACAACTAGAAACATCCGCATATTTTATCACTGCATGTGATAGAGCAACACCAAGCAGGGACAAATTCAAAAGTTGAAGGAATATAATACCCCCACCCCCACTCACACAAATAAGAGTCGATCAGGCCAGATGAATCCGACTGAGCAGAATTTCTGTGACGGTGCCGTTTGTCTCTGTCTCTTCTCTGAGTCGGCACACAGAAGCTGCCTCCGATGGCATTCTCAGACACTGAGCACCCCGCTTGAAAAACGTTGGACATCAAGACAGATTCTGCTCGGGTTTGAATGCTGCTCTCAAGTTTTAGGAAGGGAGCACTTAGAAAATAATAAGAAAGACGAGAAATAATACTAGATTTATGCTGACATTCATCCCCATGTAATACTGCTGGTTTATATTGTAATGGTCAAGGTTTAACAGTATGATCGTTATCTTCTGATAACGCGCCCTCTTTACACGCCTTCCCCACCTGACTCCTTCAGACTAGCGGCAGCAGCAGTTAGCTAACTCCTGGTGGAACTGCGCGTCTGCTGAGCTCATTGTCGTATGAACTGAGAATGTCTGCAAACGGCATGATGGAGACACATTTTTGCGACGCGCTGAAAGTGGAGTGTTGGAGAGAGCAGAAGCTTCTTAAAGAGACAGAAGCCTAATTTCAGGGCAGCAAACTGCAAAGTGAAATTTATTTTAGGCTACGTTTAAAATATGTATCACTTTTCATAAAAAGTGAATGTAACATTGTCACTTGATTGTGCTATAATGTGCCACTATGCACATGGAAAACACCCCTTTAATATAAACCGAATAGTGCATTGTTGTTTTTGGTAGCAGCCTGATGAAGTTTCAATGGAAGTAAAGACAATTTGAATCTTTGACTTTTAGATAAGGTGTTAATATCCCGAGCCTTTTGTGATGGACAACATTCTGCTTATCACAACCATCTGGTACTTTAACAGAATGTTTAATATAATGTAATAATCAATGCAATGTGAGAATCTGTACCTGCTTCCTTTCATTTCCACCGCCGGGTCAGCGTTCGTCTGCTTGTGTGCGTTGACCTCAGCAGACAGTTGTCGGACGTGTGCGTGTTTGCCGACAGTAGGACTCTTCTGGATTCCTTGTAAACTCCATTTTCTGATAATAAACAACACTCCCCGGCCCTTGGGTAGACCAAGGAAACGATATATGTACATCTGTAGTCTTGTCAACATGTTTTTGTAGGAGCAGACAAAGAAAAAAAAAGAAAAAAAAAAAAAAAAAGAGAGAAATCTCTGTTTTTCCTTCACGGCGTGGCTTCGGGCGTTGAATGTAACAGGCCAATTATCTTCATCTCCCTCCCAGTGTTCAAGCTGAGCTCTCGTTCGGTGTGTGGCTCTTGTCTCACAGAGCAGAAACCAGGGGCAACTAGTTGAAAATAAGTAATTGGCTTGATTGCAGAATGGCTAATGACAGCCGCAGTGGCTCAAGGTGTATGCAGTCCAAAAACACAGAATAAAAGAACACACGCCTTTTTCCTCAAGTTGAATCAGACCAGATCTCTCTTGTTTTAGGCCATTTAGAGAAATAGAAAGTGTTTCTATTTGCTAAACAGAAACTGGGTTTAGGTTAGTTCCATTTGGACCAAAAAACCGTAGGAGAGTCGTTTATTTACTACATGTGGTTCCCATACAAGGCTTATCCCGTTTGAATTGGGCTTCAGATGTTGTCTTACCAGCTTCACTCAGCATCTTCAAGCTGGCTCTGACTTCAGTTCTGAAAGAACCGCTTTCCTTCCTGAGCGTTATGATAGTTGGACATCACCGTCATGTCTAAATCGGAGCATTGTTCTGTAAATGGATGAATCCGGCACCTTCAAACATCACAGAGCTTCGCAGTTCTCTTCCTCACGTCTTGGCTGATTTATTTGGACTTTAAACAAGAACTTCTGATTTGCAAGACATTACTAAATAAATCTCTCGACATTTTCTTTCTCTCATTGTTGTGGCGTTTGGCAACCAGAAATGATTTGTTAATTCTAACTAACAAGAAGGCCGGGTCTGATTTAACTGGCGTCTCTTAACTTTATTTCCACAGCACATTTTCTGCATCAAAGAGCTTCACGTCATAAAAATATCTTACAGCCAACAATTATGAAACAAGCATTTTTCTCAACTCCTGGTTTCGCCTGTGTTCTTTAAATCTTCTACTGACCTCTTTTAAGTCGAAACGTCTCATTTACAGAATCTTACCCCGGTGGTTTCGGAATCGTTCTTTTATGTCGATTTTTGATTTCACCTCTTGCTCTTTTTAAAAAAGAAAGAAAATAAATTTAAAAAATCGGCGATGCCGAAAAATGATGCCAGAGACCGAGGTGTTCACATGTAGGAGCAAAACCTCAAATAAAACCCCGAATCCCAGATGGGTTAAAACGTGGGACCGGAGAGAGAACGAGTAAGAAAATATGTTCGTTTTTTTTTTTCTTTTTCTTCTTCTTCTTTGATCGCCATTTTTGAAAATGGGATTACCAGCAAATGAAATCGAAACAGCTTGGATTGGTGACAAGGACACAGCAGTGACGTTAGGAATGCAGTATTATTATTATTATTATTATTATTATTATTATTATTATTGTTTCAGTGAGGTTGGGATGCAGCAGCAGATTCTCCTGAACCTCCAGCAGACAAAGCAGGAGATTAATGCAGCTGTTGCTCAGCTCCGCTGCAGCGAGCTGCTGCAGAAGGTCACGGCTGCCCATTGCTGCTGCCTTACATCACGAGTCCATTTAATGACCACTGGTCCTGACTCTGCTTTGTCCTTTAGCAAACGTATTTATTTCTCCCCAAAATCGTCGACTGAATGTGCTGCGATTTATGACGGAGTGTTGGGTCCACGCTGAGACATTGCTAAAATGATGTTACAAGAAAAACAGCCTTACAAGAATAAAGTCGCAATATTATGAGGGAGAAAAATACTATTACGAAAAATAAAAGTTGATATATTACAAGAAAAAAGTTATAGTATCATGAGAGCAGTCGTAATGTTGCAGAAATAAAGTCATAGGAGAATAAAGTCGTAATATTATGAGAAAGTCATAGTATTACAAAATAGTCGAAATACTTTCAGAATAAAAGTAAGTGAAGTAACCACTTTATTCTCGTAATATTAAGACATCGTTGTACTTGGGTCATTTCAGGCGTTTTAAGAGATGATAAACATGGAGCTTAATGTTTGTTTACATCACTTTAAATGTTCATATTGTTAGAGCTGATATTAAATATCCACGTCTTCAAACCCGTTTGTTGAATGAATCCATGCTGAGCACTCAAACTTTAAAATCCTAACGATGACAATCAAGCAAGAAATGTCCTTAGCAAACTTGTAAAATTGCTGGCTTGGTGCAACTTTACATCCGTGTGTCTGATATAAAGTATGTCCACGAATTGTCGCTTTAAATGTTTGAGCTAAAAATGCGAAAGTATTGTCAACTCTAACAAAAAGGAATAACGTTCACAGGGTGTATGTCTTTTAGTCCAGTTCAGTTTGAAAAACTTTCACACGTTTGTTTTGCCCAAACGAGACTGAGAGAAAGGAAATTTTCCCTTCTTAGCTTTATGAAAACACTGGCTTAGAAAACTGAAAAAAAAAAAAAAAAAGGGTGTTTTGTAATTCTGGTCACCAGTCGATACAGGGTGTTTTTTATTTACCCACCTAAATGCATCCCACTAATTCAAAGCTCTTCCTGGTTTCATTAAATCACGTATTAGTCGTTATTAGTCACGCAAACTAAGAGTTTAGCTTGATTTTTGTCGGGATTCATTTTCTTCCCACGGAACTAAAACTCTGCATCTTTCTTATCCTTTCCTTCTGACCTACTTTTGATAGAGGAAAGAAAAAGATAGAGAAACCCCCATCCCTTCTGCCCCCTCGGTGGAAAAGGATTTTTCCCTTTTCTGTCAATATTGCAGTTAAGAAAATGTCTCTTTATATGCCGAGGCAAAGTAGCGCTAGATCTCTCAGAGCAACAAAAAATAAATAAATAAATAAAGTCTGTTTCTGCAAGATTTCCTCTAATCTTTTCCTGCAAAGTGCAAAAACAAGTATCCACGGTCATCTTTCAAAGCCATAGAGAAGCCAGGCAGAGGAGCAGCTCTGTGGTTAGCGTTAAGCTAACCGCCTGACCGGCGGCTCATGACGAGCCAGAGAGAAACATTATTCATTTTACAGTGAACACGTTGGAGTACAGGGTGGTCTCGGTAGCAGTGTGTAAACTGATATTCAAGAAAAATGTTTTTTCGTTTGATTTTGTATTGTTCCAAACAGGCAACATCACACCGAAAATACTAAAACAAGCCGACCGAACGCTTCTTTTTGTTGTTGTTTGGTTTTTGAATGTCCAAGTACCTTCGTTTCTGAGTCCCTCCTTTTCAATGTCTAAACATTTTATTTACCCTCGGTTTTGTCGAATGCAGTTGCCATGGAAACAGGACGTGTACTTATGTACCGTTTTGATGAGCGCGTGCATATGAAAACACAAAGAAGCTCTTCTGTGACGTGACGCTGCTGTCTGGGCTCTCGGCTGCAGACGCGTTTGTGCTCAGACAGCGTTCGCTGCGTGCGCAGCTTATAGCCGGAGTTATTGGGGATGACGTTAAGGTTTCCTGAGGGAATTCATCTCTAATGCTTGTGATTTATTCATTAATGGTCCCATAAATGGAAAATCAATTGCCATTCATCTTAAATATGGAACGGAGGTTGTAATTATTTCTATGTGGGCCGACAACAGAACGTCGATGTATTTTTCTAAATTAATGAGATGCCATTTTTATTTTATTTTTTTTACTTATTCCCACATATAGCCTTTCTTTTCTTTTTTTTTTCGTTGTTATGATTACGGCAGCTCATTTTTAAGTTGTGGCTTAAATGAGAAAAATGTCATAAGTTCTTGCTTTTTATGAAACTTTGATCTGGCCTTACAAATTTAACATCATTTTGATTTATCTTTAAGAGTGATTTGAAGAGCATTAAACATATTTTTCTCTTTAATTTCTAGTATCACGAGCAAAGACAACTTGACAAGAAATATCCGGGAAATCTCTCTAAAACGAGCCATTCCAGTTTCAAAACAAAGTAAATTTTGCATCTTATGTCTTTCATTGCAATGACCGTCCCATTCGCTGACAATTAGCTATGCTAGCTTGACTTGGGAACCGTAACACGGAGACGTGCCACAGAATTAAGCGTTTCAGTTCAGCTACCAAAAACACAAGGCGATCCACACATTAACTCTCTGACATATCATAAGTGACACTGTAATGGACTGAATGTTCTGTTCTTTGTGAGGAAAATGTACAGTAGGTGTGTTTTTTAGTATTGAATCCTGACACACATGAATATAATCGCTGCTCGGTCAGCTGTCTGTTGTGAGTAAGTTGCTACGACAACAGGTTTGCGTAAAGCCGACGGAGCAAAGCCTGTCCTGAATGCCGAAGCTAGTGCCCCCACACCCCCACCCGATGACAGCGATGAGTTGTTTCCCTGCAATTAGCACATTGAGCAGCACATTCGCACGATTGATTGACAGTGCCGAGACCCTCCTCCTGTCTCTGATTGGTTGTTTTTGGCTGGAAGCGATGCAATGGTAGCACAGGGCAGAGGCGGAGTAACTCCACCTTTTTCGCAAATGATCTGTCTCACAGCAAACTGTCGCAACATGGTGACAGTTTTAAGAAATATGTAAAGAACATTTGTTTATAAAAGTTACATGGTGTCGCTTTAATTTCAAACACATTAGGTAGCTAACAATAAAAATAATAAATCTTTATTTATTATAAAACGATTGTATTTTTTGAATTTCTGAGTGTCAATCCTCGCTAAGCTACAAATCTATTGATTTCTGGTAACTTTGCCATTTCTTGGTCCGTCTCTCCTTCTTGGAGTTTCTTGGGTTTTAGAAATACGGTTGCCAGAACACTTTTTTTTCTTCTTCTTTTTTTATAGTAGCCCCTATTTTTCTGCCGTGGAGGTTTTGGTCTTATCTGGTATATGCCGCTGCAGTGAGACTCTGCTTTTACGGTGATTGCGAGGGATCAGTAAGTGAAGGTCATCTCTCCGCACCGCACTTGGTGCACTACACTATCAAAAATTACATTACTAGTACCCAAGGTTGGGCTGTAACAGTATCTGAGCTGATGCCATGTCAAACATTGATGGTTTAAACGGATTAGAAATAGGATGATGGAGCGCAATATTGAGAGCATATGTCTGTAAAAGAGCTATAAAGTTGCTATAAAGCAACCCGAAGCTCAGGATGAGTAAAAATGATTTTTTTCCATTTTCAATGTTATCACAGTAAAAGAAAATAATAGCTTTAAAAAAAAGCACACTGTGGAAGTATATTGTGCAGAAACCCCATATCTCCGTAATGGATTGAATTTCTTTTGCATTTTACTTCGTTATTCCTTTCAACAGTCTGCGTAAGAGTTCATTAAGCTTTGTTTAAGCCCTTACTGACAAATGGTTTTCCATTGAATTCACTTTGTTGTTGGCGTCTCTACAATGTGTTTATCAGGCTCCGATCCAGAACAGAGTGACAGATTGTAGGGCCTCGTTCGAGGTTTATGACACTGCGTTGAGCACTGAAGGACACAGTCTGTTGTCGCTTTGATATCAGGTTATTAGCCGATGCCTCTGGGTTCTCTGTGTTTAAAGGTCATAATAACATCCATAAATTTAATGTCAGTCATCATCGTGATTGCGTTAGAATTTTCTATAGGCCTTTTGATGTAATGTTGTGCTCATTACAAAACTGCAGGCACAGATAGAGCATATTGTTTGAAGTCAAATGGAAGAATGGTGAGTTGTGGCTCCTGAATCCAGCCACCATATTGGAGGTTTACTTACGTCTTGGGGTCGACCGATGACCTTCTGGATAGCCAGTTGGGATTGTAGTCTTAGTTGTTTAAATGGTGGAGTATTTTGTGTTTCTGCCAGAGAATTAAGCTGCTAAGCTTATGAATAAATGTCTGCTGGGATGCTCTGATGGATACTCCAGCTGTAACTTATGGGGGAAGCAGTGGGACTTGGGTCCAAGTGTTAGTGTTAAGAAGAGCGTAACAGATCTTTGCCAACTAAATTTGTTGCGGAAGCACTTGTTAGCCTGGTAAAAACCAGCCCCTTCTTCCACGTTTTGCTTCGTACGAAGCGTCTGGGCCATTGGAGAAACGATTGCTTGCTGGAGACGCGGACTCTGTTCAAGTCCTAACTTTTACCCAGTCGCTAACGTTTGCCCATGACGCACGTAACGCCGTGAAGCTTACCGGTAATTTCTTGTGCCGTAAGCAGCCATCCTCCACCGACAAGAGAGAGGTGCTGAACGAGATGCTTCGTTAGCTACGGTGGTAGGAGTTCATCCCGCGATCGGCGGGTTGCCGGTTCTATTTCCGATCCGTCCGCCTCTGTCGTTGTGTCTTTGAGCAATTCGGCGTCGTCAGTCACAGCTTCTTCTGATTGGCACAGTTGAAATGCTGCCAGAGGAATCCAGGTCAATGGGAGAAATTCCATTGACCTGGTCAAGGGAGATGAGAATCAAGTGGCAAAATCAAGGCAGTTATCAGGCTATGGTGTTGTGCAAGCCATGATATGACATAACTCTTACACTTACCTAATTAGTCAGCTTTGGTTATCTAGTTCTTTAGTTTGTGAGCACTATTATAAATAAATCAATTATTCCAGTATTTGCACATACATGTTTGCTAATGAGAGGTTGTTTTGGGTTTTTTTTAAAGAACATTTTACACACTTTTTACTCCAATTTGTTAACCTTTGTTTTAGGATTATATTCTTACATCACAATTGTAAAAGCACGTCCTATGAGCAGCAAACTTCAACTGCATTCATATTAAGTTCAACAGCATTGTTTTTCATTATTCTGCTTCTCTAACTAGTTGCGCTGGCCGGGTGCGGTTTTGTCGGCGCCTCCAGCTCATTTGGTCTCGTCTCCGCCGTAATCCTGATTAACGTCAGCAGCTTTGCAGACAAAAGGGTCATTTAAAGCAAGCCTGAATAAGTAACTGCGCTTTTATCCCAAAAGGCCTGCATAGCTTACCAATACTTGGGACTTCAAAAAGTCAAAACAGAAATCTCTTAATTGCGCTGCCAGTTGAGAAACTGTATCACTGACTTCATTATGTTTAGGAGATCCGAGTATTTGAACAGATTCATTTTCAGTTATGAAACTTTTTTTTTTTTTTTTTTTTTTACCTGTCCTTTTAAATTTGGACAGATTACCGTAGAAGAGTTTTTTTGTTCCACCTTACATTCAAAACATTTAGGTATATTGATGACTTTTCTTGACATTTTTCTCTCTTCTTTTTTTCCTTTAAATTTATGTATATTGTAAAATACCACGTAGCGTTTCCCGTTGAGCTGAACTCTGATCATTTCACTCTAATATAGAAGTTTGATTGTTTTGTAGCAGACTTTACTGGTTTGGAAAATGTTTGCATTTTAGTATGCTCTTTGAGAATCAATCACACAGTAAGTAATTCTTTTAATAACCCCAGTCTGCTGGAAGGAGCTAAAACAATGTTTGTTGTAAAAAAAAATTTTTTTTTAATTTTTTTAAATAATAATAATAAAAAAAAATTACAAATTTGTGTGAGTGAGGAAAGGAGCAGGTTGGACGAATGAGGAAATGATTAACAGCTGAGATTGAAAACAAAGCATAGAGAAGCCGAAACTCAAAATACAAACAGCGACACTAACACAAAGACAAACTAAAGCAATTAAGAAATTATAAAAACATAAACGTAAATAAAACTAAAAGTACAAGCACAAATGGATCATAATAGCATTACAAGGTTTTTCTTATTTTATATTTTAAGTTAAGCAGGAGACAAATGGAGATAAGAACCATAATAGATACAACATTTTAATGTATTAACATACAACTAAATAAAATAGTGAGAGATTCAGGCACTTTTTAAAATGATTTATCTCTCATCAAACTATTTGAACTAAGAAGCAAAATATGCAGCTGCCTAAATCCTGAAGTATGAACGAGTCTGGACATGGAAGCTGGCGAATAAATCTTGAGATTTATTGAAAGGATGAAGTCAAGAGAAACCAACAAATCGTTTGAGCCTTAACAATAACCCTATGCATTAATTTGCATTATTTCTCTGTCGATATTGTTTTTTATGACTCACTTTTCGGTCAGCTGTGCTTCCATATCTGTGAGGCAGATTTGACTGCGTGTGCGGAATAAAATATGCCGTTTGAAGAAATTCGCCGCAACAGACCCGCCTTTGAACGCAGGGGCCCGGCGCTCCTTCTAGTTTCTCACCTTTCCAAATTCATCAGTTTTAGCTCCTAAACAAAGTTCGGTAACGGATATAAGCGCGGTCTTGGTGACGCATCGAAAACAGTCTGCTTCGATTGTTCACCTTAGTGCTCAGCTGCTGCATAAATCTGGTATTTTATGGGGGAAAAAAAGGGAAGGAATCAAGCACCACTCCATTTTGCTTTCACAAAGTAAGTGGTTAGGCATTAAAGTGGTCATACTTTGTGTATAATATATGTGTGACATCGTGTAATCGAGCGCGGTTTGTTTCTGCGTGGGCGAGCAGCGGCGAGGTCGGACCACCGCTCGCCGACAACCTGGAACACGATACGGCTGTCGGCGCCCGATCAAAGTTTGACCAACAATGGTTTGCCGTAATTGTGCGTTTAGATTGTTCTGGTGTTGACATATATATAAATATGTATCTATAGATATAGATATATGCGAATGCATTGTTGAGAATAGCGTCACCGGCCTTATTTACCTTGGCCACGGCATATTTTCTCTCTCGACGAAGCATTTGTTATTGAGCCACCTGTGTTTGCTGCGTAACTGCAATCAGTACGGAAAGTGCATCTAATGTTTCGGCGGTGACCTGCGGAGGGGAGAGAACGCAGTCATTTTTCAATAAGCGAGTTTGTTGTTACTTTGGGTTGATGCGTTTTACTAGGCCGCTTGCCTTTATCTGAAATGCATGAAATGAGGCTCAGGAAGTCAGGAAATTAGATTGTGTTTGTCTTTGTCTCGTGGAAGATGTGAAATAAACGACATTATTTATTTGAGGCTTTGTCTCAATAAAACTATGAGTGGGAAAGACACATACTGGGGCAACTTTAAAAAACATCCAGAATTAGCAAGTGATGGTCTGTTTATAGGTTTAAAAAATTCAATTTGATTTCATTCATCTTAATAGCATCAAATCACAACAAATGTTGTCTAGACGCACTGTAAAAAAAATATTATGCATTCATTATTCCAATTGATCCAGTTAATTGCAGTAACACATCATGAAGTCACTGACTTGCAGCGTTCGCTCCTCCCTGATGAGCGCCTAGCAACAGCAGGACATTGCTTGTCGTTGACTTTGCAGCAGTTCCTCATGCGGAGGATGCATGTAACGACAACGGAAAGGAAAAACTCACCGTTAACAGGAAGAAACCTCCAGCAGAAGCAGAACCTGGCTCGGTACAAGAGGCAGAGCAGACGCACAAAAAAGAAACAGATGAACTTGTGTAGGATTATGTTTTTTATGTTAAAATGAATTATGATTTTTTTTTTTTTTTTAATCTGTAAGATGAGGAATAGCAAAACCTGTTCTAGGTGTTTAATTTGTTGTTGTTTTTTTTATGTGTCGTGGAATGACTTTCATTGTGAGGTGGTTCTATATGGCTGTTTCCTTTATTCTGCTTTTTTCAACATGTCTGAGTAACCTTACCAGAAGAGAGGTGCATGAAGACAGAAGTGATTAGATTAGCTGCTGTACAATCAGCTACAACGTGTCTAGACAGGCTCACATTCCACTGTAATGGCAATCAGAATACGACGTAGCATATTTAAAGCTCAGATGAGGAAATAAAGGGCTGCTTATGAAGTGGAAGCAGTTTCTCCAACATGACAAAACCTGCTCTCCGAGTCGTAAAGCTAATTCATCGATTAAGTTCTGTTAATATAATTTTGGTTTCAAACGCTTCAGTCTAGGTTTTTCTTTCTTTTTTTTTTTTTTTTTTAAATAAAAATATGGAAACCATTAAATTATGTATGAAAGATGACACATGGGTTTACAGATCATACTGTTTATCTGCTTTAAGATGAATAAATCCATTGTTTTCCAACAAGCAGTATTCAACTTTGCATGTCTCATAAAACATAAAACTAATTCTCTATCTTGGCGTATTTTACTTTGTGTCATGAATCTGCTCTGGAAACTCTGATAGTTAAATATAGGAATTTCATTACAAAATTTCTTTGAATTTGTGCTTGAAGATCCAAGAACATAAATTTCTTTTTTTATTGCTTGTACAGCAAGGGAAAACAATTACAATTTCGATAT
The DNA here is from genome assembly GCA_903067055.1 of Poeciliopsis paucimaculata. Taxonomy (NCBI): domain Eukaryota; kingdom Metazoa; phylum Chordata; class Actinopteri; order Cyprinodontiformes; family Poeciliidae; genus Poeciliopsis; species Poeciliopsis paucimaculata. The sequence continues at coordinate 24,817 of CAEGAD010043657.1, forward strand.
AAACAGTGAGTTTTAGGTTTTTAAATAAAGCTGCCTTTTAATTTGTCAGATTTTTAGGATTCAGTTTTCCAGAGTTTTACCTTTACATTAACTAGAAAATGTAGTAGGATAAAGTTATGTAGCTTTATATTTTAGCCTAACTCAGCAAATATGAATATTTGGGCATAAATAAAACCTTTTGCATCCAGAGTATTTATGAGAAGCCTTGTACATGCGTAATTTTAAGTATTTGTTCTGGTACGAAAGCAGACATTCTTACTTTTGTAAGATTCTCCAGGAATTTATCCCGTCTGTCCCCCTCTCTGTTTTCACGTAATGGTACGATCCCATGTCCTCATATCTGATTGGCCTAGTGGCATGGAGTTTGTTTGGTTGCTACCAATCAAAACAAGCTCCTCCCGTGAGCGGCGGCGGAGCCACTGAGAGTGAGAGCTGAGCAGCAAAAGAAAAAATAAAAAGTTGTGACCCGGCTTTCACCCCATGGGAATCTATTCCCTTGATTCGCTACGAAGAAATCGCTAATGAACTGGAAAGCGAATAAAGCTCAACAATATTTCCTTTGACAGTTTCTATCCAGTCTTGGAGGTGACTGAATAAAAATTGCTGACAGTCTCGTGCGTGTAAAATAAAAGGTCATTTTATCAAGACGATCACTTTTTGTACTCGTGTAACGCTCAAAACCGAAGAGAGTTGTTTTTTTTCTTTTCCTTTACATGTGAAGCACAGTGTAAAATAACAAGCACTTCTCCTCGTGTGTCTCACTCACTTGCATGCCGAGAGGGTCAAACAAATAACAACTAATATTCAGCCCAGCAAGCTTTGCTTATTGCCTTTCAGAGCAGCAGCCCGTTTTCTCACAGAATGCTAGACGGGCGGAAATAAAAGAGACAATGATCACAGCAGTATTCCTCCTCAAGGTCAACACTACACATGTAGAAGAGAAACCAAGAAATCAAGAAATTGCTTTTTCATCCCGGGCGGCGGATATTTTTGAAGAAGGGAAAAAAAATCTAATCTTTAACATTTATTGCTTACACGTTGCTTCTAAAAATCGCAATCGAGAGGATAGCTCGCCGGAATTAAAACGAAAACAAGAGCCACTTCCTGTTTCTGCCGACTTTCATTAGACATCAAGCGGACGCTTCCCTGGAAGCCTCCAGAACCGGCGCAACGGAATCAAAGTTGCTGGTGTTTGAACAACTCGAGTGTCTGTTAACGAGGAGCTTAATTTGCTCAAAAATTACTACCTGAAGCTTTTACCCGGGTAAAGCCACACGTCTTTTTTGTTTCTCACGGCCCCGGAGAGCGGCGAAGTGTGCCAGTGTGACAGCCAGACAATGACTAGGCCCCTAATTGATACTGCCAATTATTCTGCCAGCAACAAAGCGTGGCAATGTACAGTGAGCAGCACGTTGGTTTAATTAGAAAAGGGTGTCCTAGCGCTACAGTTCCTGGGAGTTTGATGAAGAGAAAGCAGCCGTTGCTTGAGATGATACAAGACACAAATGAAATAATATTCCATTACAGCCACAGAGAGGGTCCTGCAAGGTGGGAATGTGAATATAATCTGCCACGGCTCCCACCCTTACAGATAAAGCACTTTCCATGGCAAATTTTTATTGGTTCTCTAGCGCAAAAGATTTACAGCCACCGGCAGAGAAAGTTTTGGTAGATTGTAAGTGATAAACCAGCATGAGGTGGCGCACGATTGTAGATCTTAAAAATTTAAAAGCGTTTGTTTTCAACTGCCTTTATTCTGATACCTGGAAATCAAACCAAGCACCTCTGGAAGTCATCTGAGTAGCAGATCACTCTCACGATAAATCCATCCGGTTCATGAGGATGTCAGAGGTTTAACAGGGAACGTTGGTAAATATTATCATGCTGACCGAAAGAAAATGCAGCTGACAGGTCGAGGATAAAGTCATGTCAGTCAATCAACCGATCGATCAAGTATAGCACCTTTCAGCAACAAGGCAATTCAAAGTGTTTTACGTCAACAATTGTCAAAAACCTGTAACAGACATTGGATTTCTGTTGAGTGCCGCTGTTAAAGTCATAAATACACGTCCAGTATTTTCCATTCATTATGGGTTTCCTCTCCATGAGACACTCCAAGCTTTAAACACCAGGAACAGAACCGATGTGGTACAGATGTGGACCTATAAAAACATGACAGTCGATCAAAACGGATAGCTTTAGCATATGTAGCTAATAATATAATGCACTGATATGAAAATCTGTGTCAACATCCAATATTAACGATGCTGTCATAGCCCACACCCGACATTTACTGATATAATATATACATATATAAATTACCAGAGCTGAAAAATACATAAAGATGCAAGCATTTCGTATCAGTTGATATTGATAATTATTGATTTGGGTGTTTTTGTTGTTTCATCCACAGTTTTCACTCCATGTCATTATTTTTTTATTATTATTTTTAAACTGTTATAAGGCCAAAACCTTAAACTGCTGCTGCGCAAGTTACTCAACAGGTTGTTGCTAGGTAACCAAACAATGACTGAGTTAGTTAAGACTACTCGCCTAGCATAGCTTTCGACACCTTGACAACAACAACCACATCGCCACTGCTTCTGTGCTTCAGTTAAACTCCCCACAATCCTTTGCTGCATCACTGTACCTGTCACAAGACCAAACATGATACCAAATCACCGACCTCCTCCTCTCTCCCCCACCAGAAACAAATATCAACAAGATTGAAATAAATATCGGTCGCTAATATAGACTCAATTTTAGGTATCGGACCAATACCGATGCTGGTCTGTATTGGGTATCGATGTTTGTAGATGCTCTTCATTCAGCTTTACAGAAAAATGGCCAAACATTCTCAAGTTGCACAAACCTGGCGGAGCAAAACTTGAGTTGCGCTGCCTTTCACTGAGTGTAGTCAGAGCTGAGCGAGCTAAATACATACCGACGCTACGCTTTTCAAACTTTTCCTTGTATCCTTTTACATGTTTAGAGTGTTTGGGGTTTAGGGTTATGTTTACTTTTGCAAGGAGTCGTATGAGCTCAAGGACTTCTTCCATGGCTCTGCCAGCGTTGAAACGAGCCGTCAGAGTGTACGTGTGTTTGCATGCGTGTGTGTGGGCGTGTTCGCACGCGCACGCATTGCTTCTTCACAACAAAGCCGTCTCGAAATGCAGCCTTGCTAAAAAGGCACGAAGCAGCTGTTCGTGGGAGTAACTAATGTGTAGCATGTGAGGAAAATAACATTGATTGCAACAGAGTCATTTACCCTCTACTGAGAGCCAATTTGTTTGGTGTTGTTTTCCCACAACTTGAAGGATGGTTTCTCGATACTAGGAACGCGGGTCGCCGGGTGCAGAAGTGCGGCGGCAAACGATGTACCCCTCCAACCCCCCCGTACACCCTGTTCCTCACACACTTTAGTTCAAACACACGCTCCACCCAAGTGTGAGCGAAAGGTGTTTTAATAATCTGCTTGGGGAATCTTTCACCACTACAAGGGCACTGAATAATTTTTCGCAAAAAGAGCACCCATCAAAGGAATCATAGACCAAATGGTCCTAATCCCCTTCCCCCCCCTCACCTCCCTCTACCCACGATTACTCGCCGCTTTGGGCGGATCACAGTAAGAAGGTGAAAGCAATAATAGATAATGGTGCTATCATGGGAATTACATTAGAACCCTTTGGGTCTTCAAAAAGAGTTCCTCACAAAGCCAATTATGGAGTCTGTTTGTCTCAAAGCTCTCTCGCATCACAGCGTTGTGTCAATAACCTTTAAACGGAGGGAAGCACCGAGTAGGACCCGACGGGGCTGATGGAGGGGGGAGGAGAAAACGGCAGCTGCAAGGTCGTATGTAGACCTTCCCGCGACGCAAAAAGAAAAAAGACTCCCTCCGTCTGGTAATTGCGAACGTCCAATTGCGAGGTCACTTTTCAGACTGGCATGGATTTTACAGGCCGAGCAGTAAACCTAAAACACAATGGCAGAGCGTCGGGATGAATGACACGTTCAGGCTTCCAGTTTCAATTCCAATTTGGCTGGCGGAGAGTTTCCTTCACTCGGTTCACCGACTCTTTATGTCCGCCTATCAAGATCACACTCTCCATTGCCATGATGAATAATTCCACCCACCTATTTCTTTATGCGGCGCACAAACAAACTACTACAGCATGAAAAAGTTCACCGCCACTCACTGAAAGCCCCTGATAGAAACGCCGTGCCGCCGCGACATCACAAGCAGCAGACAAGTTGCTTGAACACGAAGCTGTCATTTCCGGCAGTTTCTCTGTGAACGCGCGAAAACGGAGGCGCACACCTGGCTGACACGCTTTACTTTCCTTCACGAGAATAAAGGTTTCACGGCTTGAGATTTCCCAGCAGGACGGAAAGCACATTTACTATCCGGGGTAATTTAGCGTGTCGTTGGAAATCATAAAACGGGCACCTGTGGGAACGTCCAATTGTGATTTTAATAATGACCAGAGTTCTCCACCAGGAGCAGCAAAACCATGCAGATTCTCGAACAAGCGTCCGCGTTGATAACCGAGGAGACGCACACGGCGCATGGTGAAATGTTTTCAAAGCTCTCAGCGCACGCACACACACTTTATCACGTCGTGCCCATGACACATCAGCATTTGCTGTTAGGGGTATTAATGTGACAGAGCCACTGCCGCATTAAATTATGAAAATGAATACTCTCCCCTCTTCTCTTTCATATGTTTCTGCACAAAGTGCTATTTCACAGCACATATCAAACATAATTCAATAGAATTTTTACTTTGCAATCTGCTGTCTTTTGTCTCTTTAAGAAGCTCCTATTCCTTCTGACACTCCTGTTTGCTATTTGTTGCAGCCACTAGTCTGTAGGAGCTGAATGGGGAAGGTGAGGAGGAAAGGGCTGCTCTGTGAGGTGGAGACTTTGCACGAGCGAACGTTTAGCCACCCATGAACGGTTGCCACGGGAGATTAAAGGATTTCTCAAACATGCATGACGAACTCAAAAGCAACACTCCAGGTGTGTTTTTGGTGAGGGACTAACATTATAGCATGACGCTAAGCTAAAACAAAAAAAAGTAGTTTACACAGTGTCCCCCGCCCCCTGAATACATTCACACAGAAATAACAATAAAAAAAAACAACAACACAGTTGACAGAAATGTTTTACACCTCTAACAAAGCAGAGGGACACAGTGTGTGTAACTGCACACAGAACGCCGAGCCCACCTTATCCCAATCAATCGTTCAGGAGGCCTTTTAATCTTGCAGCTGTGGCTGTGGCTCGACTCCAGCTGGGAGCAGAAAGTGTTTATTGCCTCTGGTGTCAATAGGACACTCACAGCGACCCGTCCCGACTTTCATGTTCAGATTCTCGTCGGCAGTGCGACAGGCGCCTTTACCGGTGGAACAGTTGGCCCCAATCCAGGAAACAAAAATGGAAACAACTCATGAGATTTACATCTGGATTTATTTTGGTTTAGTTTGTTTGGGGGTTTTTTAGGCATTTGTTAAAACTGCCACCAGGTTGTGACAGTATGTTATGATAATTTGTGAAAAAAAAAAAAAATCTGTATCCTCCTGGGAACTATTAGTCGTCTGAAGAAATGCAAAACAACCAATCAGAGCTGGGAGGAGGGGCTTAGCGCTGTCAATCAACCTCATGTACTGCTGCTAAATTTGCTAATGGCAGAAAAACAACCTACCATTACAGAAAACCCATTCATCCATGGTCATCAGTGGTCATGCTAACTAGCTTTAGCCTTCACTCCTGGCTCTGCTAGCTGCAGCTTACTCTCTGCTAGCACTGGCAGTCAACCAGAGGATGATTGTCAGCGCTAAGACCCTCCTCCTCCTCGCTCTGATTGGTTGTATCGACATAGCATGATACCATGCTGACAGTTTCAAAATGTATGTAAAAATATATATTTTTATATAAGTTACTAACTTACAAATTTAAGACCTAACTTCCAACATGATTTCTCTTTTTTTTTTTCTTCAAATTTGAGGCCTGAAACACAGCCAGTTCCAAACTTGTTGTTGTTAGTAAGACCAAAAGGGGAAATTTTCGAACGAAGTGCACCGCAGAAAGAACCGGCACGCCTCTAAAGTATTTGAATGACGGCTTTTTCAAAAGTTCGCGTCGTCACGCATTGGCAAATTTGAATGCACATCAGAAGATATAACAGCTCAACATGTTCCTCTGCCTGGCGTGTGAGCCACACCGCTTGTCTTTAGAGAAGTGGGTCAGCATTAAAGCAGGAGATTTGTTTTTCTTTTTCCTTTTTTTTTTTTTTTTCTGGCACCGAGACCCTGCTTTTCTTATCCAACTGAGTCACGCATTTGTTTCTGTTTCCTGTTTTCACATACAGCACAATATGAAACGCTCGCCAGTTTATGTATTTATATACACATGTATAATAAGATGGAGGAGCAATTCAGCTGTATTGCCGGTTGTTGAAGCAGAAATAGTTTTACGGTGACACGGCTCCTTTTTTTCCCCCTCCCTTCCTTTCTCCCCTTTAATTAATCCTCTCTCATCATCACCTTTATGATTGTCAGTCATAATTTTGGAATGGAAATGCGGCGCCACGGGGAAGCTCTCGTCCGGGAGAAAACACCTGCTACTTTTAATAATGGCTCTTCTGAGGCAAGAAACAGTTAAAATGAGGAAGGTGCTCCCACGGTGCACACGGCCTTTCATGTTTGACAGCTTCTTCAGAGGATTTCAGACCGGATGAAGGATCTAACTACCACCATATTCGATTAATTTATTTATTTTACATCACTGCCAATTATGGTTTGCTCGTGTTTGCATGTTATAATGATGTTTTTTGCTTTGTGCTTGTGTTCCCCTTCACTGTATTGCTGTGTTGTCTGTCCCAAGGTTATAACAGCTTTGGGTTTTTTTTATTTATTATAGTTTAGTTTTACTTCATTGTGTCTTTTTGTTTGTGCTAATTCAGTTCATTTGAATGAGTTTTTAGAGTGTGTTTTTCTTGTTTTTATTGGCTATTATTAGCTAAGTATGGTTTAAGTTTTAGCCAAGTGCTTATTAGTCATAGTTGTCATTTTAGTATTTTCATACGTTCAAGTTAAAAATAAATTTTTTATTATTTGAATTATTTTTCACTAATTCAAGCTAACTGAATTAGCTTGACTTGGTTTATATTTATCTCGGTTAAAATTTTTAGGTGCGAAATTTTACCCAAAATAAATAAAAAACTAATCCAAGCTAACTGAATTAGACAACCAAAAACACACAACGACATAAGGCCAAACTGTAATGTTTGGCTTTAAATTCATCGATTAGGTAACGGATACTCAAGAGAAGATATTTTCAGAAAAAATGCATTAATTACGTCTTTCACACAAAATCTGAAAGACTCCAGTGCGAATACTTTTGCAAGCCACTACAAATACAATAATTTTCTATTCAGCCCCTGACGATAGGAACAGACGAAATCCACTTGATTAACGAAAAGTCTCCCAGTTACACTTTGGAATCAATCAATCAGTCAAAAATCAATCAGTCGACCAACCAAGCAATCGTCCAAGTCTATTTGCATAGCACGTTTCAGCAACAGGCCAGTTCAGTGTTTTATATCATCAAAACACAAAAATAAAAAGTCACCAAAAACCTCACACAGTCACCAATTGAGAAAACCGCCAACAAATGTTTCATTTTGTCGTCAAAAGTCATCTATACACATCAACTATGTTGGTCAACTCTCCAATTATTATGGTCCAAAACCAACTCTGAATCACCTGGGCTTTTAGCTTCGATCTAAAGGAACTCTGTGTTTCGGCGTTTCTGCAGTTTTCCGGAGGTTTGTTCCAGATGGAGATCCATGTTCACCGTCTACAAGAAACAGTTTGATTTAAAGTTTTCTATGACTGTTGGCTGCAAGTTGAATAAATCTGAGACAAAACCAGGTGGAAAAAATAAAATAAAAAGCCCAGCGGAGTGCGCACTTACTGTATTTCTCTTAATGCTGATGCATTTAATTACAGGCTACTCTAATGAGTAACGCGAGGTAGGGCTTGCTCACCAGAAATCTGTTCTCCCAGCTCATAATTAAGCATTTAGTGATCCTCTTAACCCTCACTAGTGAGCACCACCAGGTATGATTGGCCTCTTCACCGATACTGAACCCAGTGTGGCCCTCCAAACAGCTGGACTGGAGCGGAGGGGGTTTGGAGGTTCACTGTGAAGTTTCCTGCGTTGCTTCTGGCTAATCAAAGCCCATTCGTGGCTGAGTTCATTTCTACTTAATTAGCGGACGGAAGAAAAGGTGGGCTCTCTCAGTGGTCTGACCCCGCTGTTTCTTAAAGGCCTCGGTGGTCACTTTCAGTATTGGCTTTTTGTCACCAAAGAAAAAAAAAAAAAAGAAGCTAATAACGAACCTCTATTCAGTCTCGTACACAAACGCTGCAAAGGCAGAGCAAGCGGCACAAAAAGGAGCGGCGCGTTACCCCCGAAACGCGGCTGTAACCCCAGAACAAACAGCGGCGCTCAGGAGAAAGAGAGAATTTCCCCGCATAATAAATGCAGGACGGAAATAATGCCGGTTCGACAGTCACAATGCCGCAGCCTGAATGTGCCGCGTATCACATTCAGGCTCTCCGCACGCCGGGCTGTGTGTGCGCGCACCAAACGTTTATGCGTTTGGTAACTTGCTTCAACAGAGTAGACAGGTCGGGGAGGTTAAACGGATTTATTTGCTGTCGGCTGTTTGCTTTTCTTTTTTGCTTTGCTGATCTCCATGCTTCTGTGAAATTGCTTTTGTATTATGGCTGTACATTATGCGTTCTGAAAGACGGCTGGAACACAGAGGCGGCGGTGGCGACACCTGATGTTCCTACTGCTGCTCGTTGCTTTTGATTAATATTAGGCAAACCAACCGCGATTAATGAGAGAAGATCGCGGAAGGTGAGCTCGGCACATTTACTCAAGGGTTTTGTGGTATTCTTTGGACGAACCGGGCCAGCAACAAGGAATTTTTTTTTTTTTTTATCAATGTAATCCGGTAACCGGTTTTATGATTAATCTGGTAATCTAAAGGACCAATTTTCCTGCAGAAATAGGCATGTGATTTATTTTGGGACAAATGTTTGCATGTATTAAATACCACAACGTAAAACAGAAAGTGATGACGATGCTTTGACTAATTAACAGTTTATATTATAAGCTAGATATCCCTCTATTTTAGTCTAACGAGGATCAAACTTGTGTTTATGTGACTGAATATGAAGTGAGGTGCCTTAAAGAGAAAGCATTATGTGTTTTCCAGCCACATAGTGTCATTTTCTAGCACAATCAAGTAAATATGTGACTTTCAGTCAAAAAATATATCAAATTTGACTTTGTAATTTCATGCCTTCAAATTGGGCTTCTGTCTCTTTAAAATCTCCTGCTCTTCCTGAAACTCCGCCTTCAAGAAGTCATCACAACATGGTGTCTCTGTTAGTCCTTTAACAACGTTTTCACCAACGTTTCACTAAGAAGTTGCTCCTGTAATGGGCTTAGCAGATGAGCAGTTCCACCAGGTGTTTGCTAATTGCTGCTGGCTAGTCTGAAGGAGCTGCGAGGGAGCGTGGAGAGGGAGGGCTGCTCTGTGAATCTCAGAAGCTTGGAAACTGCAGCTTCGAGGAGGAGCTTCGTCCTCAAAGGCGGAGCTAGTTCCACCCGGGCGTTTTGCACAGCTGAATGGTTGCCGTGGGAGATTAAGGTATTCCTCAAACATGCATAAAAGGATCAAGGCAACACTTTCTGTGTGGTTTTGATGAGGGAGCAACATCATAAAGTGTTGTAAAGCTCCAAAAGGTTGATTTTATATAACACCGCCCCTTTAAGCAATGAAAAATGATGACGATGTCATTAACTGGGTTTCCTGTTTAGCATCTAAATATGCCTCTATTGTAACTTTGTTCCACATTGTACTAATGCATTCAGAATAAAGATTGTGGGGGATTTTCGACATGTTTCAGTATGGGACAATTCTACTAATTTATTTAATGCATTTTTCACATCTATAACCAGGGCTGCAAGCAGATTCGTCTATAAATGGTTGAATTCCAGACTCCATCCTGTGAGTCTTTGAAGATCTCAAGTTATTCAGAACAATAATAGAGTAAACAAATATTTCCCCGAGGGCAGTCAATGAAACAGGCCCTCCCTTTTTTATTTTCTTTTCCCCCCGAGCGGTAAAAATTCAATCCGGCTTGCATCTGAAACGTTTCCAGCAAATGTCGACAGAAGCAGCTTTGTTTGTGTGCGTCTCCAACAGGCTTTGGATCGCAGTGGGTTGCCCGCTGCTGGAACGAGCATTGTTGCAAATCAAACAAGACAGAGCTGCGGATTTTTTGGGTTTCTCGTTTTAAAACTTTCTAATTAATAAGCCGCGTGCCATGTGGCGCCGTGCTGAACTCAGATAGCAGCTGGTGCAAGTCCAGCAAGGTCAGGTGAAATTTTGAAAAGCTACACCCCCCCAGAAAATGGTGACAAAAACGCAGCCGAGGCAACGCAACTCGTACCTAATTAAAGAAATGAGAACTCATGCCATCGTTTTCACCACCTTTCCTTTTCTCACTGTGTTCAGGATTGACTGCAAATAGAAATTATTTGAAATAGCAAGAATAAAAAAAAAACGAGAACCAACGTCTCATGAGATTGTAAAGTGGATGTTTATGATGATTTGGAAACCTGGAAAGTTATTATTGCATAAAGAAGCCAGGAGAACCGTTGTCTGAGAGCAGGTAGTTTGGAGACGTAACAAACTGGCACCCTACTGAAGGGTTTAAAAACTCTCCAATCTCCCCATTATTCACCATCTGGATTGACTCCTTATAAACAAATTTATAATCCAAAAATCCAAAAATTCTCACAGCATTTAGATGGTTATAATTTTGACTTCAACGTTTTCACTTTTAATAAGCAAAATATGACAATAGAATGCCCTAAATTATTAACAAGCCATCCAGGGACATTAAAATACTTTATTTAGGTTGGACTTTGTGCATTTATAGTGACATATATTGGTGATAGTGTTGTAAAGACACATTTCATCTCTTTAATTAAACTCAAATTAATCCATATGTTATTAGTTTCGCTAGTGTGTTTAACTCCACACTAGTGACAGGTGGCAACTAAATCAAAACAGGTTTATAAAGTCTATCAGCAGGTGCTGCCATTCATTTAGCTCAGACACAGCGAACAGAAACAGTTACAGTTGCAGCTAATTGTTATGGCTAAACATTAACAACGATCATTTTAAAGGATGAGAAACAGAGGAAAGGCAAATTAAAAGTCTAATTAATGTTTTCTATTTTCCACATTGAGAGGTTTTATGGCTCCACAACATGACGTAATCTTTAAAGCTGCAGTATGTAACTTCTATAAAAAATATATTTTATATATTTGTTGTCACTACATAATCACAGTGTATAATGAGACAGATAATCTGTTAAAAAAATATATATCAGGCTCCTCTGCCTTTTCTCACTGACCCAGTTTCTCAACACCCAATCAGAGCCAAGAGGAGGGACTTAGCGCTTTCAATCAAGCTGATCATTCTCTCAACTTTTTTTTTATTTTTAAGCAGAGTCTGTTGTGAATGCGAATGCTAGTTATGGCATGGCCACCTGTTTTTCTGTAATTTCTCCACCATTAGCATACTGAGCAGCACACACGGAAATTGATTGACAGCATTAAGACCCTCCTCCCGCCTCTGATTGGTTGTTTTTGAGGGACGTATTTCTTCAGACAGCAATAGTAGCTCAGGTAGGAGGTGGAGGAGACGGATCTTTTCGCAGATTATTTGACACTTTTAACAAATATTTCAACATTATTTTTATTAAATAAAACATACTACAGCTTTACGGTGCGCTTTTATTTTTTCTTTACCTGACAGTGGCGTAAATGTGTCATTAGTACTCTGGGGTTAATGGTTCTGGCTCGCAGCGTTCACATGTTCTTGAGTCACCTTGAGCAAACGCAAGAAATTTGCTCTGAGCAAATTCAGGAATTTGGACTTTAACGTCCTTGTAAAGGATTGAAGAGCAAGGCTGTCAGTCATTTATTTAGCGCGAAAACACTGGGCTAAGAAAACAGATGACGTTCGAAAATGGAATGGATTTGCCTCGGTGGAGCTCTAATGTACAGCAGATGAAAAACTATTTCAGCCTGTTGAAGGCAGTTTGTCAACGGCGGTCGGGTTAGGAAGCCCTGATGAGGTACAACGCCTTCTGTTCCAGTTATCCAGCAATATGGAAAGAAACTACGATTGTTACCCTCCAGCACATCCGGTCTTTTCAGAGCATACTGGACAGTGAGATACGTTCAGCTGGTAAATAGTGAATGAACAGGTTTAGGAAATGTGTGTAACACCCTGCAGGGGAGACACACAGGAGTTTCAGCAAAATCGAGCAAAGCAGGCGGCTATTTTCTCTCTCTCTTTTTTTTTTTTTTTAGCGGCTGTGTTAGAATTGAAGGTAAATTCTCTCATTTATTTAAAACCAATTCAAAGTGGCACGCAGTTGGACGTCTCTGACGGTTTCGACGGGGCCGTTGCTGCTTTGATGCTACTTAAATGGCACATCAAACAGGGGTCGGTTGAAGGAAACGCCGTTATGGCATGGCGTACGATCAAATATTTATCGAAGACGTCGTTTTGGCAGCTCGGTCTTTCTGTGGGAAATAAAGCTTTTTATGTGTGTTTCTCGAGCTTCGCAGCTTATGTGTGTCAGCTAATATCCTTTTTCATGACTCATGTATTTTGGTGACACCATTAAATGCATGAACAGCATTAAGGCAGGCGCTGGAGAAAGACAAAAAAAAAAAAAAAAAAAAAAAAAAAAAAAAAAAGGGCCCGAGGTGCCTGGTTCCTCTAAGAACTTCCATTTGTTTGATATCAGCAATCTGAAGTGATTTTATCTCACGGTAACACTAGATGGCGCTCAGACATTTAGAACATGTAAAGTTATGTTGCACAGTGAAATGGTGAATGTGTCTGAACACGCGTGTGGTTATGACAAAATGAAGGTGTGATGTAAAAGTATTGGTGGTGCATTTTAGTGTTTCACGAACTTTTCCACTCTCACTTGTTTAACAAAAGCAGACGTGGTGGAATCTGTTTTGTGTTGTCAAGGTGAGATTTAAAATGAACCCACTGAAGCTCAATTGTGGGAATGACAGGGTGCACTTTCTTTTTACCACGAAAATCAGACTCAGATCAGTTTGTCAAGTCAAGTCAACAAAGCAGTTCAAAGTTCTTTACATCATGAAACCACCACACGGCCATGAAACGAGCAAATGTCCTCATCAAAATCATCAAGCAAACACACATTACATATGTTGATCAGTGTTCCAGTTGTTGCTAATCAAATACAACTCTAAACAGGTGGGTTTTTAGTTGAGATGTAAAGAAAGTCAGTGTTTCAGCTGCAGTTTTCTGGAAGTTTGTTTCAAGTTTGTGGTGCATAGAAGCTGAACGCTGCTTCTCCTCATTTGGTTCTGGTTCTGGTGATGCAGAGCAGAACCAGGAGAGCTGAGGATCTGGAAGGTTGATTCAACAACAGCAGATCTTTAATGTATTTTGTGGTGCTGAGCTGTTCAGTGATTTAAAAATTATGAAGTATTTCAAAGTCTGTTCTATGAGCTGCAGGGAGCCAGTGTGACGTGCTGTAATTTCCTAGTTTTAGTCAGAAGGCACTGTTGCAGAAACCAATGTGACTAAAGGTAAATGCACGAGTTTCTCTCGATCTTGCTAAAGGATTGGTCCTCTAATCTTAAAGACGTTCTTCAGGTGATGGCAGGCCGACTTTGTAACCGCCGTTATGTGGCTCTGAAGGTTCAGGTCGGAGCCCATCATTACACCCAGATTTTGGACCCGATCTCTAGTTTCCAGCTGTAATAACTGAAGCTGTATTTGACTCTACATCGTTCCTCTTAAGGTCCAAAGACAATAACTTCAGTTTTGTTTCTGTTCCACTGGACAAAGTTTTGACACGTCCACACATTTATAAGCATCTGTTTGGACTTTAGTTGACCATGTCTGACTGTAATTATGTCGTCTAATCTTTCTTAACCAGTTTTTCTCCTATGTGAGCGATGAATCACATTGTTCTGTTCTGATGAATTCCAGGTGGATCTGATGCGGAATACGTTTGTGGTTGTCCTCCTCACATCACTACAATACCTGAGTTTTTAGTTTTTAGTTAGGCGACTTGTGGGAACCAAGTTACGTTGCAGCAATATTTTATTTCCCTCAAAGAGATAATTTGGAATTTATTTTAAAGAGAATTTCTGTTAAAAACAGAATATTTAAGTAGATGGCTTTTGGTGTATTTTCAGGGTCTTTGCAATTGATCATGAGTGAATTTAGGCATTGCTAGTGTTCAGTAAATCAGGTACAGTTAATTATAATCAATGGTTGTTACTTTCTCCCTTAGATCCTGGGAAAGCAGCAAGAGTTAATGCCAGTGCTGAGCCTTGGAGTTAGCTTTTCGACCTTGTCTAGCAAGATGAATAACAAGTCTTGTTCTGAGGCTCTGTGCTCACTAACACAAAGCAGATTGTTTTTACCTCCCATCCTCATTGCAAACTGATTTTCTCGTGAGAAAACCTTTGACTTTTCGTCTTTTTCAGAGAGTCAAACATTGTTTCAAACATTTTCTGACGCAAGGTAGGTTTCCACAACAGGAACATTCTGCCGGAGCTGCAGACTAGATTTTTTGGGGCCAATATTTTAGCGCATCACCCCCAGATTTTCCTGAATGTTCATGCGTCAGCAGGGCATGACTTGACTCATAAAAAGCCGTGGCAGGAAGGTTTTCATTAACAAGGAAGCTTTGGATTTTTGGAGGGAGAGAGCTCAACGTTTTGAATTTTGAAAATCACTTCAGCATTTTAATTCAGACATACCATTTCCAAATGGATCTGTGAATGTACTTAAAAGCCGCACCTCAAACACAACGCTCCGCTGCACTGCAGCTAGCATAGCCTGTTGTGAATGCTCAGGCTAGTTAGCATAGCCACTGTAACGGCGGATAAATGGTTTTCCTGTAATGGTGAGTTGTTTCTCTACCATTACTCCACTGAGCATCGAGTATGTGAGGTTGATTGACAGCGCTAAGCCCCTCCTCCTGGTTCTGATTGGTTGTTTTTGACCGGGAGTGATGCGTTTCTTCAAATAGCAGAAGCGGCTCAGGAGGGAAATCAATCTTTTCACATTTCATCTGTCAAAACATGATGACAGTTTTAATAAAAAAGTAAAAAAAAATATTTTTTTATATTAAAAAAAAAAAAAGTATCTAAATGTTTTACATATATATAAACATTTTATATCAAAAACATTTTCATATAATTTTTTTTGTATTTATTAATCTTTTTTATAATTAGCATTTATTTAATACATTTCAGATATATTCCTACTCTCAACATTGGAGTATTTAGCAAATAAAAATTATTTCAGTCATTCTAATTGACCTAGAACAACATAAGTTTTTAATTTAATCTAAGAGAGTGAGAAATAAGTGTCTTTTTACTCAATCTCTGCAGGTTCCAACTATATATAAAAAAAAAAAAATTCCCTTCTCACCCACCGCGGGTGGTTCTTATCCTCTGAGCTCGGGTCCTCTACCAGA
>CAEGAD010043666.1:0-14648 GCA_903067055.1 Poeciliopsis paucimaculata
CCCCCACCCCCCCCCCCCCCCCCCCCCCCCCCCCCCCCCCCCCCCCCCCCCCCCCCCCCCCCCCCCCCCCCCCCCCAGGTGGCA
This sequence comes from Poeciliopsis paucimaculata, assembly GCA_903067055.1. NCBI lineage: Eukaryota > Metazoa > Chordata > Actinopteri > Cyprinodontiformes > Poeciliidae > Poeciliopsis > Poeciliopsis paucimaculata. The sequence goes on from CAEGAD010043666.1 coordinate 85, forward strand.
AAGGTCAATCTTGTGAAATTGCTGGTACCCAGTTGTCTGGACGTCATACTGACTAAATATTTGTCAAGCATGTATTTAAGAGAGGGAAATGTAAGCTTTGCAAACTTGCAATAATTATTATTTTATTTAATTTATTTTTCATGGAGCCATTTTTAAATATCTATTACTTACTTCTGGCTACTCTTTCAAATCAAATACAATCTCATAGTTAGGGCTGAAACAGGAAGATTTAAAGTATTTAGCCACACATACGTTTGCGGGCATCAAGATTTTTGTTTTTTCTCTAAATTTCAAGTTCTGCCACAGCAAGTTGTTTTAATAAAACGACTAAAGCCCTGCCAGGGAGTTTCAGTCCATGGCAACATTTCACAAGACTCTGGGGCTCCCACTGGAACTTTGGAGCTGGTCAATTCAGCTTAGCCCATGCAACACCTGTAGTTGAAGCAAAATGGCCTCTGTGAAGTCATCACTGCCTCATTTGTGATATTTGCATGCGAGCCTGCAGCCTCTCTCGCTGCTGTGAACTTGTGAAGATACGATTTTTGTTTTTATGTGTCGCTAGATAATAAGTTGCTCACTGTGACTCAGTTCGCAGATCACAGAATGTAAAAATCCAGGGTGTACGCACACAATCCCTGGCATGGAAATCGCCTCGTTATGCAACCAAGAAGAAGAAGAACAACAAAAAAAAAAACGAAGCAAAACAACATCTCTCCAACTGAACCTGGATAAGCGAGGGTTTTGAGTAATAATAGCAAACACAACAGCTCTCCATGCAGCTCTGACTCAGCGCAAGTAAACATAATGTAGCAGAGCAACTTCAAGGTCTGACAGATAAAGTTACTGTATTCAATTCAAGCCTTTCTGTTCTGCCTCACATCAGCTTTTGATATATTATAAGTGTCATGCATCGTGTCCTTTTGCTGATATAAAACCTTCCTCTGGAGTTTGGACAAGCATTTCTCCAACATTATAGCTACAGTGTCATCCATCCTCCCATGCAACCCAATGTAAAGCCACACTGTGACATTAAGTGTCAGATGTTAGGACTTGTGCTAACACTGTGGACGGTCCATGTGTTGCTGTGCAGTGCAACAGGTGCAGATAAGACCCCCCCTCCCACCGGCAGTCCATCTGACCAGGATACCCTTGAGCTTACAGGATAAGACTGTGCTGCATCTGATTCTGGTGTGAGGAGACACTGTATATGAATAGAGAGGGATTCCTCCCAGCTGTCTCTCCTATCATGAGGAGCAGCACCTCAAGGCCTCTTGCTTTATGGGCTCGTGCCAACTGCTGCTGTAAATCTCTGTCACGGCGTGATAAACGACTCTGTGGCTGGCTGTATCGTCTCTTTGTTTTGCCCCTATTTGATCAGAATGTTGTCCATCGTGCTGCAAAAACAACGTGAAACATGCCTCTCACTCTTTCCCTTCTCTCTCCTTCCCGTCTCCGCCATAGTTTCTGTCGACCGCAATCCGATTCCTGGCTGAGGGAGCAGCCAGCGGCCTGAACGTCATCGCCGTTTACGTCACCGAGATCCTCAGAGTCACAGGATTTGATGGTGGGTACCAGGATTGTTTACAGCTGAGACACTGGGTCTGTGTTTAGACTTTGCTGCTTTCTCAGCTTCGGTGTGTCGCTGATTACATTTTGCATGTTGCAGTGTGATAAGTTTCTGCGCCAATCAGAGTAGCGCTTGAGAGAAAATATGCAGCTGGACCTGTGGGCAGTCTGGTTGCCACACCTTTTTAGGTGTGAGTGTTGACCCTGCTTTCTCCAGAACAAATAAATAGCAAACCCTAAACCGGATTGCTTGTCTTCACAGTTGCAACGTTGCCACGCTTCACCCCGGAGGGCGTGACCAGCGTTGCCCAGTGGGGTCTGGTGGGCCTCATCGCCTACTGGATTCTGACCATCCTTCTCCGTTTGCTGATTGGCGTCTTCAAGCAGCTGTTCTGGGTCGTGAAAACGGTTTTGGCTCTCTGGCTTTTCGGACTGATCGTGACTGACAAGCACGCCTCCGCGGAGACGACAGCGATTCGAGTGGGGGTTCTGGTGCTGGTGGTCGTCCTGCTGACTCTGTTCACTTCAAGCTCCGAGAAGACGTCCGGTTTGGAGAGCCGGCTTAACAAACTGGAGGGGCGGCTGAGGGCAGTGGAGAGAAGGAAAGAGGAGTAGAGTGGGGCAAAGGTGGCGTTCATGCTGGTGGGGAGAAGTGGCAACATTTAACGATTTCTACATTTGTGACAACTTTGAAAAATAAAGTTATCTCTGAGATTTTTAATCAAAAATGTCCGTTTTTCCACTTTCAGATAAGAAATTGATTTACAAAAATATTATAAATGTAGAGATCATTGAACCTATTCATGTCTCCCAAGATGGCACAAAACAAACTTAGAATGCAACTTAAAGGTAAAGCCAAACCGCATTCTTACAAAGCTAAATTACAAGTGAACTGCAGCAATGACAGTTTCAGGGATTAAAGTACTTTGTATGTTATTGAGTACATTTTGAAGTTGACTAAAGGCAGTGCAAAGTCATAAACCATGATTAAAAGTGCTATATGAGTTGAAAAGAAAAATATAACTTAAAAACATTAAAAACATAATTGTGCATTTTAAAGATGGCAAAATGCAAACCACAAAAAAATAAAGACAAAAGAATGAAATGAAAGGGTAATCCTTGACTTTTAGCAGGAACCTGCAATAAACAGAAATGTACTCAGTCAAAACTTAAAGATCCTTCAGCTTTTCAGGAAGTTCATTCCCAGATCAGCTCCAGCAGATTAAAGGAGTAATGTGTCTGGTAATATTTTCAAGGAAGTGGTGTGCAGATTTACTAATATACATAAAATGCTAAACTTTAATTGTTGTCATGCCTGTCTCAGCGTGAAATGTGATGCACGCAAAGCAGTCGGTTGAGCTGGACACACAGATGCGATGAGTGTTTCTTTTTCTCCGTCTGAGTCAGATGCAAAAGTTACAATTTTACTGGCTTCAATTTTGTCTAAAGCAACCAATCAACAGCAAACTCTTCCCCGCTACATCTTCCATGGCTGCCATCAGAATAATGTTTAAAATGTGCCTTTCAGATTAAATTAGAAAACTAAAATAAAATGTAAGAAATCTCATAGACGTAGTTACATTTGTAACAGTTCTGCTTGGAATAGACACAAATAAAAACTTCTCAGGGTTTCATTTGGCCTGAAGAAAAAAACATACTAGTTTTAGAAGATTTTTTTTTTTTTACACTATAAACTGACAAATTTAAATATCTGCAAATGCAATGAAAATGTCTTAAAATAACCCGATTGTGGCTTTAAATACTGCACTCCGGTCTGGAAATGTTGCAAAGACCTTTTAATCTTTTTTAATGCACTCATGACACGGCTTTAACAAGGAGTGCAGCAAATAGGTACTGCTCTGTTCAAACTGCACAGTTTGTCGAAAATATGGACAGAGATAAAGAACTATAATAAAGCGAAAGAAAAACTCAAACTATGTGTAGCTTCCGCTAGAAGTCCACAGTTTCCTTAAGGTGTCCCCTTTCAGAAGCTCACCGCTTACCTTTTTAATCAAATCTAAAAGTTCTGACATGCTTTGGATTTTTGCCCAGTTGGAACTTCCTTGTAGTTGTGTTGAAATAAAGCTGAAAATGTGGATCTCAGCTTTGTGAAATGAGGAAGTGCCACTGCTATGAAAACAGTCTGTTGCTACAGCATTCTTAGGTTTAAAAACCTCACCTTGAATAATTTAAATATTTTTCTTGCATGGGTGTATGTATGGATGGATGGATGTGTTAAATTATCTTTTATCTCATGTCACGATAAAACTTTTCAACCAAACTGTTACATTTTATTATTGAAAGTCAAAATTGAATATGTACATTTATGTCCAAGTTGACTGTTTGTGACCAGAACAAGTAGAAGATATGTGAGACTTCCATCAAAGCTTTCAAACAAGAAAAAATTAGTACAATTCAAGATCATTTTAAAAGTGCCTAAAGTATCCAGACCAACAAGATCTCAGCAAGATAAGGAAAAATGTCTGACAATCAAATCATTAATATACTAAAAGATTCTAAACACAAATAGTTACCATTTTGTATTTAGACAAGAAAGAGTTGAATATTGATTACAGAGGGAATGAATTCACATGCAGACTTTGAAGAAACCAATCAGGCACAGACGTCATTAGGCAAAGTTCACCTTGAGGGAAACTCTACATCCAATCCTCCAGAATTAAACTGAAAACTTGCATGGATTCTTATCAGGTAATCATGTTTAGATTTTTACATGGCAACTGTTTTTCTTGTATTTTTTTCTAAGAGATGGTTTTAACTGTTGAGGCTGGCACTGAAGGGGTTAAATAAAACATAAATAAACGTGAGTATGTGCTACGTATTGGGAGATTTGGATTTCAGACTTTTGTATAAGAAACTGGAACAAATATGTTTATTATAGACGCCATATTTTGTGATGATACAGGTGGAGCTTGAAATGAAAGGGCTAGTGTGAAGGATTTATCTTTTGTTTGTTCTTCATGCTGGCATGTCCTGCAATACAGTGCCAAGTACTTTGTTCGAATGACATTTAATTCAGTAAAGTAAAACGTACATCGTGTGTTGAGATGCAATAGTGTCTTGCAGCTTTAAAAAATCTGCAGTCTGAGAGTTTGTGCTGCCAGTTTACCACAGAACCCCTGTAAACTAGGCGGTTCGTAAAAAACTAAGTGTCTGTCCTTCGTTGAGGTTTAAAACGTTTCCCCTCAACTGTGACCTAGTTTGCGTGCGCGCCTGTGTCAGTTGTGGTATTGGCGGCATGACTAGATCGGGCTGGGTGTTGTTCAGAACTGGGTTGGTGCTCGGCTGGAGGAGGCCCATCTGCAGAGGCCCAGTTTGTTACTGTTGCATCATTGGTACAGTTTAAAATGTACCAATGATGTGTTATCCTTGTACATCTGAGTAGCAGAGTTCATCCTTCTGTAGATTTACCTTATTTTTTCTGAATTTGGTCTCATTAAGTTAGATAGATATATGATAGATCAAACTAAAACATTTACATAGACGTACAATCTACAAATTGAAAAGAAAGTTATGTATTTTTTCTTATAGTAATTATTAAATGTGGTGCTTTTATTTGGCTAAACATTTAAGGACAATAACAAACTGCTAAATGTAGGGAGGGACTATTCCAATACACAATAAAGATGTAATATCGCACTGAATTAGTACTTGAAAGGTCTGTTACAAAATTGTGTGTGTGTGTGGGGGTGTGTGTGTGTGCGTGTGTGCGTGCATGTGTTTGTATTTCAGTCAACTTTTGCAACTTTCTTTCCTAAATTCCAATACTTTTTTTTTAAGGCAACAATTGAATCACTTAAGTTTGTAAGTTGAACCACTCAATAATTTTATAATGTAGCAACAAGTTACAAAGAACAATAATGTACAGACACAAATTACATACCAATGTTGTACAAAAAAACAGAATATGGTGATAAATAAATAAATAAATAAAAACAGCACCAATTACTCCTAAAAGTCTCAGAGAAAGTGGTGTCTGCAGCAAAAAAAAAAAAAGAAAAGAAAAATTGTAACAAGGGTAAAAATCTACATCTCCCCTATTTTGGAGGCATTTTTGATATTGTGTTTTCTTTTAAATATACTTTGAGACACATTTATATAACTGTTAATATGGCAGTTTAAAGATAGTGTTTTTTACCTGAGAAAACACAATTTAAAAGTAAAAATTTAATGCAATCTCATTACATTAATCAGTGCATATATATATATAAATGCCTAAACTATTTCATAGCTCATGCATTATTATATTAGCGATTTACAAACTTTTTTTCTGAGTGTCCTGTTCTTGTCCCTAAAGATGAGACCCAGCGCTAGCAGATCTTTTCTAATCTAATGTAAAAAGCTCCATGTTTGACATTTTCTCTGATTGTGTTTCTCCAGCGCACAAACTGATTATGATGCTGCGTCTACTGGCTACCCTAATTGTAGTGAGTTATTGTGTTCACAGTGAATCAGATTTGCACTTGAAACAGATGATATGAAGTTGATTACATTTATTATTTTAATTCTCTGGATTTGGATTTGATGAGATTTCTAAAAATAACGACATGTAAACAGAGTCTGGTGTCAGCGCATGCTACAGGGGCGGACTGTCCATCGGGCGCACCAAACCATTTTCTGGTTGCCTTTTTTTCCCCTTTTACATTAAATTAATTCTCAATAGGGAACAAAAATAACACCACCCTTGTTGTGTTTGTGTATGCAACCCACTTCAAAAACTCTAAATTGACTTGTAGAGTCCCATCTCCTTTAACCCTAAAACAGATATAGCAGGTATGACAGTCACACCAGCAGACCCGTGTTATTCTGCAAACTATGTTATGTCATTTAAAATAACGACATGTAAACAGAGTCTGGTGCCATTTGTGGGTGACATCAGAATGCACGCCGTGCTGTGAGATTGCACGACATGCATTTTCTGACAAGAGAGAAATGGATGGTGCCGATATTTATCTTCCCCATCCTGCTGCTTAGGTGGATGATGTGATCTCATACATTCATCACGTAACAACATACAGAAAGAAAGCACAAATCATTTTACTAAAATCTGACTACACTTTGATCGGAACGCCTTCACCCTGTTAACTTTTTGCTTTCAAATGCAAAAGCTAAATGCACAACAAAAGAAAATTCTGGTGGGTTCTTGATGCAGTCTTGGTGGCACCATCTGGAACATGCAATCTTAAAATTGTAGAGGTTAGATGGTTAAACTACTAAATTTGGAAAAATGTTCTCATTGTTTATTAGCTGCTGTTTTCTCTGCAAAATTTTATTTAACTACTTGACACAATGTAGCTCCTTAACCCATCTTAAAGATTGTTAGATATTTATATAAATATATATGAGGGTTATTCCATATGACATCTTTCTAAAATGTATATGAAATATATTTATTTATTTGCTTCAATGTAAACTCCACTGTTTATCTAGACCAATAGTGGTTTGTCTCAGTCTTGATTAAATTTAATTCAGTCTTGGTGGGGAGCTGCGATTGTACCAAATTCCCGGTGTGGATTATTGCCCCAGTCCGCCCCTGCCTATACCTGATTATGTGTGATTTATGTCTTCTTATTCTAGGCAGCGTGGTCCCTGAATTCTTCGAAGGCCTCTGGAGAAATAAAGCATGAAAGTCCAGTAAAGGCTGAAACAGCTCCATCAACACAGTGTTCAGAAGAGTGTTCACAAAAAGTTCAGCTTGTCCGAGCTGTAGACATCACAGGTCGGTGCGTCTGAACTGAGAGGGGGAGCTGAGGGAAAAGCAAATCCTTTTAGCTGAAATGTCGGCTCAGCATCAGGGAAGAACACGTCTGAGCTGAACGTGGGAGCTGCTGCAGATCCCTGAGACGCTGGAGGTCCAAACTGAAAACAGCAGTTTCATAGAAAATATAAAGCAGGAAAACAATTAAATGTGAAATTCCAAAAATTAACTGTAGATTTGCAACTGTGCCTATGTACCTCAGAAAGGGGAGGATATAGACTAGGTTCAGGTTGTGGAGGGTTTACACTGGTTGGTTGTGGAGGGTAGACAGCGGTGTTAGGCTGTGAAGGCTGTAGAACAAAAAAAGAAAGACTGCAAAGATAAGGAAAATATGCAAAAATAAATAAATAAAATAAATATTTCTAAACAGCAACAGGGATTTTTGTCCATTTTCAATTAATTCAATTAATTAGAGCAATGGAAATAATGTAGAACGAAATGTGAATGAAAAAGAAGACAACGTAACCACTGTTAGAATAGAATGATCTTTTATTGTCCCAAAATGGGGAAGTGCAATGCTTGCAACAAGTATGACATTTAAGTCATACTTGATAGTGTTTAACTATCTGCACTTTAATAATTCAGAATTTTACGCACTGCTGCTGTAATTTATTGGCAATAATTTACAGTTATAATAATCAGTTAACTTCTACAAAGTTTTACCTTACCTCCTCTCTATAAGCTCACATCAAGAAAGTCCATTCTCTTTAAATGAACTCAGCAATGGTTTTCTGAAAAGTTGCTAGATTGTTGGTGGTTGCTCATTTTTAAAAAAAAAAATAAAAAATCATGTTTCAACTTCAACTAGAGGTTGCTTTAAGTTTACAAACTGAAGCAGAAACGGACATTTCTGTTTAATTAGGAAATTTAAACTTGGAAGATCATCAGAAGCCCTTCGGTATCAAACCTACCGGTTGTTCAATGGAAACAGCTACAGTGTAGGCTGGAGGGTTTGCTGGATGAGGAGTGTAACTTGGAGGTGTTTGAATTGGGTAACTTGGTCCTGTTGGCTGACTTGTACCCTGCAATTGAAAGGAGAATATTAAAATAAAACTAAGCATTTTATGTAAATTTACTGCACCTGCTGTGTTTCCTATTTATGCTACAAAGTTTATGCATTTATGTTATTTTCAAAAAATAGCATAAAATAAAGCTATTGAAGCAAAAAAAAAAAAAAGAAGAAATGCTTACATGATAATACACAGTAGGTGGTGGGGCAGCTGAATCAGACTTGTCCTTTTTAGGGAAGTTTGATAAAAGTTGTAATTATGAAGTTAAACACCTGATTTTAGAGTCAATTTAGATAAATAAATACATACATGATAAGTAACAGCAGATCCTTCTGCAGTTGCGGATTTGTTCTTTTTACAGCAACATTTCCTTTTGCAACAGAAACAGCAACACATCCCCAAAACAGCAGCAACAACAGCAATAACAATATATGTGACCTTGTGATGCGAGACTGTAGGAACACAGAGATATGAAGGTAGACATTAGTTTGAATGATCATTGATTTATTTTTTTCCAATATGAAAAATGTAAATGTGTTATGCCTCACCATGGCCGTCGACGTTCACATGGGCAGATAACGCCAGGTTGCCTTGTGGGTCTCGGAACTCATAAGTACCAGAATCCGTAGCTTCTACAGAACTTATTTTAATGCCCTTAGTTTGAATAATAATTCTCCCAGAAAACCTGTTAACATCCCTGACCAAATTGCCATTTTCTATTATTGTTACTTGTTGAGCTTCTTTAGCTGCTTTATCTTCTTCATCTTCTTCTTTAAACGCCACGGTCCAGGGTCTCCCAGTCCATGGATTCATAATAAGAAGATCCTCGTTCACTTGTGAGTCATAGTGATGAGTGTTCTCTGTTTGACAGATTAGAGTGCAGAGTCGTATATAATTTTGTCAGAATTCTGCAACAAAGATTCTAGTTTTACCTTTTACGGTGAGAAGTACCCTTGAACGAAGAGTGCCGTCTTTTTTTCTGAAGTTGTAGTAGCCATTGTCTGCCTGAGTGACACCAGAGATTCTCCAGTAATTGTTCTTGACGTCTCCTTTTTTATGCTTACTCTGAGGATTGGTTAAATTCCACAGGATTAATGTCTCATATTCATTGTGAGGGGAAGTGTATTCCACATAGTGAGTCATCAGAGGCAGTCGATAAGACCATTCCTGCATGTAATCCTTGATGATCTCTGCAGTACAATCTGAAAATAAAAATTAATAAGTTCAGCCAAACATACAAAAAACATTTCTAGAATGCCAGGAGTTTTTTTAAAAGGTTATTCTGATTGAAATCTCAATCACTGTATTGAATTTAAATGATCTTGTTAAAAACATTTGGTGACAGATGATGGTTTCAAACTTGTGGCACAGAAGGACCACCGAAACCTCTAATGCTTGAAGCAAAGAATGAATAACTGGCACAAGACTGTGTGCAAAAACTAGTCAGACATACAGATAACTTCTAGATGAAATGTAATTAAAAACTAAATTAATGAGCCCTGTCACAAAATGACCTGACAGGTCAAATAAAACTTTGAGATTCCAAAAAGTCCATTAAGACTAATACACTGAACTAACGGGATCAGGCTACCACCAGTGTAGACCTTGCAAAAGAATATCAGACACCAGACAATTCCTCAAATACAGAGAGACAGAAAGTTTTTTAAATGATTCTGGGTGAACAAAGCAACTAACCAGCTTTTGTTTTTATCTAGTTTATACAAAAGAACACAGCAGAATAATAAAACCATAAGCTGAGTCATCATTTAACAATGCAAAGAATAGTATGAGGTTCTCACCTTTTATTTTCAATTGCAAGACATCAACAATCGTGCTGCCATTTGTCACTGCATAAATTCCTTCATCCTTTTTGGTTAAATCTGTAAAGCTGATGGAAAACCTGCCAATTTTCAGTCGTGGGTCCTTTGCCTGAAAGACAGAAAACACAAACAGGTTTATTTGGGAGAAAGAACACAAACAACTACACTGCCATTCAAAGTATTCATAGCCCCTAAATCTTTCCCATCTTGTCATGCTGCAACCAGAATTTTTCCCATTTGCGCTCATTCGTTCCTTGTAAAATAGCTCAGGCTCAGTCAGTCTACACAATCGAGCAGCAATGGTCTTGATTTTCTAATACACCTAAAGATAATGTGAGTGTTGAGTTCACTTAACAACCTCACCATCCACATGCACAATTATTCCCAGCCTACACCAAAACAGCAGCAGGTGGTTCACCTTCCCATTTTCCGTCAGTATTTTCCTCTCGCCTCCATTACTTGGAGTAAAATACAGCGGCCCTTGTTTAATATTTGGTTGAATGTGCCAGGGAAATGTAAGGTCCTGGCCATAACAAATTTCTTTCTCATCTAAAGTAGCGGAGGGACCTGATGAAGGAAAAAACATGAACAGAAAGAGGAAATTATGAGTTTCATGTGGTAAAAAAATAAGCAAGGTTGACAAAACAAAAAACAAAGACAATTATGAGAATTATTTCAAGAACGTTTGATGCATTTTCCTGAAGACATTTTAAACTAAAACACATTAAAGATTTTTTTTTATTTATTTATCATAACAATGGCTATATACAACCTTCCTGACACACCCACTAAGGACACTGCAGTAAAGACATTTTTGCTGAGTCATCAGTGGATTTTGTTTTCTATTATCTCAAAATATTCTTAAAAATTATCTTAAAAATGACACTTCATAATATCTTTACTAATGTCTTTACTCATTATAAATTCCCCTATTGGAGTCAAGTATGATGTCACTTTGATTATTTTGTTTCTGCAGAAATACTAATGAGAAGTACGCCGGCTTGTAGCTTTTGGGAAAAAGCCACTTAAGCATTGTTCAATATGTTCACAAAAATATGAAGCACACACAGTTTATCCAGAATGTATTGTTTTTCTGTAACTTGGAAGTTCCACCAATAATTCTCATTTTCTACCACTAGATGGCGCACAGGCAGGTTAGCAGGACACAATGTCCTGATCTAAATGCTTTTCAGAATGTTTAATGGATGATTTTCGGATTTGTTATTAACTGTTCAAAGTCCTCTGCATAAATAACTCTTGGACGGTGAATTAAGTTAGTCTCAAATAAAACCATATAACAATGTAGCTTGATAAGTAAGTTTTTCTCACCCCAGAGCGCACAGAAGACTGTAACCAACAGTATCAACTCGTCCTGGAGAGAAAGGCGGAAAAACGAGATTTAGAGTGCACTGAACTAGTTTATTTACATTCCCCAAGGCAAGTTTTGAAGCACAATAAATAAGTCTTAACAACCATTTTTGTGGAGTCTTTTCAGACGGCCAGATCTTCAAAAGGAGTCCAGAACACCGAGCGAGACAGAGGAACGAAAACATCAAAGAACATATCACTCTAACACATATCCCTCCGCCAAAACTCACCCGTATGGATCTAGTCCCAATTTTGAGCCCTGTTTTCTTTTTTAGAAGAAGAACAATCCATTTATGATTAGCGCACAGCCGAATGCTATTCATGTTAGGATCAACGTAACAAGTAATGTAAAACATGGAAAAAAAAAAAAAAAAAAAAAAGAATCTCCACTTTTCGGAAAAACATAATGCCTAAATTGGACATAGTTATTTTTCAGCCAACCTTCATACGGTGGCAGATTTTTAAGTGAATAGCAAACTAAAATGGAAAAAGTTCAACTTAAAAAAAAAAGAAAAAAAAAAAGAAAAAGAAAAACCCTAAATGTCAGACGCCCACTTTTAGATGCGACCACGCCCTGCGGAAGCGTTTACGTCGCTTACTTCCATCAACCGAGTTGAAAGAGGGGAAAGTAACTTATATGAATCGGTACGAATGAACAAAAAATGGTGCAAACTAAAATTATTCCCAATCTACAGTCACCTACAGTGGATTATTATGTAGGATTTTCTTCCCATTAATGGTCAAGAAAGAATGTGGGACAATATTTATGGCAGAAAAACCCGGCCAGCGTTCACCATCACAGGATCAGATGCCTGTCTGGGAATATAACAATATGTTTTGATGACGGGCGGTTGTGTAATTTCCTGAAAATAGATTAAAAAAAGTTTAATTAATTGTTTTTTGTTTTTTTCTTGATTAGCTTAGATTGATTTATTATTGATTTTTTTCGGATTTATTTGTAGGTTATATATTTGTTGACTGTCTACTTTTGCTAAAGTTATGTTTATTATAAACAAATTGAACAGACATAGGTGTTTGTTTGTTTTTTTGTTTGCTTGTTTTGTAAATTATTTTAAATATTCTCTTGCAGGCGCTTCATTTTGCACAGTGGTTTGACTTTTAGGCTTTTAATGTTATCGTGCATTAATCTTCATTTGTATCTAATTTTAATATTAGATACAATATTAATTGTTGTTAATATTTTCTGTATTATTATTATACAGAAAACTGAAGAGTTTTCTGTATAATAACATGTATCGTTTTTGGAAATGCAGTGTTCATCACTGTTCCCAGTGGTCATATTTTTCGTTCAGCGCTGAATCTTTTGCTTGACATTGTCTATAAAATTCCCTTGCACCTCGACTCCAAACCGTGTAAAATGAAGTTCAGCATGTGCAGCGTGTTGAACGCAAGCACTTTTTACGCTGGCGGTGACGCACGAAACGGGGATCACGTGGTGCTTTTGTGTGGCAGCGCTGCTGAAGAATCCCCACTGCACGGCGGTGTCGATCGCCATCAGGGGAGGGTGGCCAGTGCGCATGCGCTCTCTGCAGACGAGGCTACATCGTCCGCTTATCCTCATCCATATTAAAGCTGGAATATTTCTGCGTAGGTGTTTACATCCAGGCTGCAGGTGAGCTCTGAGACACAGAGATCATTTGTTGACCATCAGTAATCGGTGCGTTGCTGCGCTGTGAGTGATGTTTGGATGTGAGGGGGGAGGGGACATGTTTGACACCTGAGTGCCCGTGTCTCCTAACAGATGATGGAGCCCAATGAGTGACACAGTAGGCAGATGCTCTGTGGATTTTTTTTTTTTTTTTTTTTTTTCTGTTTCTTTGTTTCACGGGGGAGATTCTTTGCGCAGAGAAATCCACAGAGCTTGTTAGTCAGCCCTCCTCCTCAGGCAGCTTGTTGATTGATGAAGGCATGCGGCGTTCAGACTGGTCGCTTGTTTTCAGAGCGGCGAGCGCATGGGCATGAATGACAATTATGTTTACCAACGGAACAACCGGCCTTTTGCTTGTGTTTTACAGGACAAAATGCACCCTTACCTCTTCTCGATCCTGCTATTTGCCCTTCCTCCTTCTTCAGGTAACATTGCGTTTTCGTCGTGGTGATTGAAGACCAGTTTTCGATTTGACCCTTTAAAATAAAATAAAGAATAATGGTTGTCCATTTACCATATCAGTGTAGGTTGTATTTATTTTAACCGATTTAAACTTTTTTTTTTTTTTTTATTGAGATGCAGGGCTGGCTCAAGGTGAATGGGGCCCAAATAATTTAAAGCCACCACAAATCCACTATGTGTAAATGAGACGAATAGATATGTTATTGTTACACTGTGGAATTTTGCTCAGTGGGTGAATACATGACCAACAAAACAAAACAAAAAAGTGGTTATGACCGTCTCCACAATACACTTAACCACAGACATTGTGGAAACAGCATCAATAATATCCTCTGCAGTCAGGCCTTACCTCCATACTACTTAATTATGTTACAACAATATATTTCTTTCTTGTCAGGATGAGTCTGAAATTTGTCCTGTATCATGGCACTATTATTGACAAACATCAATACACAAACAAGCAGAATCAAACAAGTACACATTGTATGAGTAAGATAATCAGATGACCAGATCCCTTAATTATTAATGTTACATGCTTATGTTCAGAATTAATTGATGTACGGAACTTAACTATATTAAACTGTGGAACTCTGTATATTTAACCTGATGGTAACTCGGAGTGTAGTCAGGATTAGAAGGGACGTTTTTGGCTAATCTCACCATAATGCTGCATGTTGTGCATTTAGCATATTATGTTTTAGACCTAACTAAGTAGCCAACTAACAATTATTCTTCAAAGTGACTTTATCATCCCAGTCAGTGTCCATTATTAATAAAATAGTCACTGTAGATGGTCGTATTTTAGAAAATGAAAAGGAGATAGATAGATAGATAGATAGATAGATAGATAGATAGATAGATAGATAGATAGATAGATAGATAGATAGATAGAT
>CAEGAD010043671.1:0-25287 GCA_903067055.1 Poeciliopsis paucimaculata
ATATATATGATCAAAATTCATAATAAAAAAATATTATCTTTAGCAGTTCTGCATGCCATCCTCTGAGGTGGTATTGACATAAGTTTGTCTAAAAAGGCAGTTGTTGCTAAAATAATGTATCTCTCAAACTATTTGTTGGAGTGGGATAAACAGTTAAGATGTGATTTTTACATAGTCTGTATTTAACCAGGGAAGCATGCTGTAGAGGTTCAGAGTGTCATCTCACCTGATGGCTTGGTGAATGCTTTGTTTCCCCCTTCTTAATAGGTTATGCATATTCCTACTGTCAGACAACTGCTTTATAAACACATTGTTAATTGGTTGTCCACGAGAGTAGGCACATGCATTGGTTGTCTCTCTGCCTTGTTAGAACTGTAATGGACTGGCAGCCTATCAAAGGTCCACCTCTTGTTCACTCTCAGTGGGGATAAAGTCCTGCTCAATGATACTCTTGTCCAGATAAAGTGGTTAGAGGCAATGGATTTAAAGGTTTATCCATCAGTAAAATTGTTTTGATAGCAGGCCCACAGTCTGAGGCATTTGTGTTGGTCTAAGCTAATGGGATAATTCTTATTGTCAATGACAATCAGACTAGATAAACATTCTCTCATCAACACAGAGATATTGCAGGCTGGTAAGAATCAACAGATAAATCAGCTCTGTTTTGCATTCAGTGCACATTAACGCACTTATAGAAGAAAATATGGAACTGTGAGCTACTAACACCTGTGCATATGGCTTAGCATCTGTTAGCACAGACCCTCTCTGACTGGCATGAGCCATGTGGTAATATTGTGTATTTCATATGGAACATTGGTGCGTGTGAAATACTATTTAGTTCAAGGCTAAATAGTTACCTGATTCTTTCTTTATCAAAATATACTAATGTGTATCCACTTTTCCAGATCTGTTTGACATTCACACTGTTTCATTGCAGAATTACTTAGGATTCAATGAGAAATTGATAAACTTGTTTTTATGTAAAAAAAAAAAAAAAAAAAACAGTTGACCAAATTATTTCTTATAAAAAGAAAAAAAAAAACACACTATTTTTTTTTTCTTTTTTTTGCTTTTACTATGTTTTTCTGGGATAGTTTGTAATCTGTCTAAAATCCCTTATCCCCAGAACAATCTGCTGTTTAAAAATGATGCATTTGTTGTCATTGTTGACAATTTCTTTTGGGGATTTGCCAGAAATGACAGGGTAGCACTACATCAATTTTTTTTTTTTCCAATAAACTACTTATTCAACATATTGTTAAGATCCTGAGTTGTTTGTTTATTCTGTTCTCCTTAGTTTCATTTTTATTTATTTTACTTTAGTTAGGCCTTCCTTAGTGATTCTAGTTCATGTTTATTTCTTGTGTGTAGTTATTCTTTGTTACTCTAGTTCAATTATATTCAGTCACTCTTTAGTGTTAGATTTATTTCCTAGTCCCTTTTGTACTCACAAAAGGGACTTCATCTGTTGTAGCACTTTCTCTCTCTTCTCAGGCTGTCTTCTGCTCTCTCCCCTCACACCTGCAACCCATTTCTAATCAACCATCAGTTCCTTGTTCAGTAACCACCTCCCCAGTATGTATACAACTCATTCTCAGTTTCTTCTGGCTGGCTCTTCCCATTATACTCTGTTATTTTCTCCAGATGTTCCCTGCTGGTTTCATTTCATTAGATTTGTGTATTTTGTTTTGCTCTGACTTACTGTGCTTCACAGGGCTTTTTAAGTTCAAGTAAGTTTTTCTATCTATGCTTCCAGCTCCTGTCTGCATGTTGGTCGACCCACAAACTCACACCCCATGACCGATATACATTTAGATATACTTTTGTATAGGCATAGCCAGGTCTTTAGGAAAATAAATACCTCCTCCACATTGTTTGAAAAAAAAAGTTGGTTTAAGAAAAGTGTTCATCCACATGGACCCCCTGACTGTTGTATCAAACTTCCCAAACCATAGGGGGCAGTGTAGGGAATAGGTAACACCTCTGTTAGCCAATCACAATCCTGTAAGAATGGAATATGGCACCAGGAGGTTCATTTGCATGAACAGAGAGGTTGAAATACATTTAAATACCATTTTAGAACATAAAATTAATATAACACAAGACAATGTTCACTAGGAATAGCGTCAAAGCAAGTAGTCAGACCCTGAAAGGAGTCATTTTAAACAGCAGTACCAATGTAGAGCAAATGGTATAAAAAAAATAATAATTATGAGTTAGTCTGATGAGGCTCAGATTAAAAGTAACTTTTGAAAATAAAAAAAACCTTTATGCTGATATTAAGCTCACATTTTTGAATTTTATTGATTTAAAGGAATATTTTAATCTTTCAAAATTAAATGCCATGTTTTCATCAGCTGCAAGTGGAAAATAATCACAAAAGAAAATAATAAAAATATCAATCTGTATGTAGTTAACTTGTACAATGTGCTATGCTTATTGAGATACTGGAATAACTTTTCAATAACAAATCTAAATTTTTGAAAATAATGACACGTGCAAACCTATTCTTTTCTCTCACCTGAGTATTTCTGGTTGTCCAAATACATTGAGGTTCAGGGTCAACAATACAACTCTACCCCTTTGAAGATATACTTTGTAGATTATTATGACTTCTTAGCAGTTAGCATGAGGCTAATACAAGTATGATAAAAGGATAGGGCTTCTGCTCTTTGTCAATATTAGCATTTTATTGTTCCTGCTGTTGTCATTTACTAGATAAATGGAAATGCTCGCAAGGTACTGAAATAAATATCTGAGATTAGTGAGAGAAAACCTATTGATTAAGCATTACTGTTGTTTGCAGAAGCAATTATGAGACACAGTATGCATCTTGCAACATTTCATTTTTGTCATGTCTGCAGAGCTAAACTGTTTCCATAAATTAAGTAAAATATTGTTATGCAGTTTTAATATGAATGAATAAGATACAATATCCCATGGCATGATTATGTTAATGCAAAATATTAGCAACTTTTTGTGAAACAAACAATATAATGTTTTAAAAAATGTAAACTACTGCTCTCTTATAAGACAGAATTGAAAATGGCACCGCTTTGTTCTGAGAAGTTTTTCGTATTTACTGAAAAAGAATGTAAGGAAACATGCATTTGAGCTTTTAAGGTTCTCAGTGACATTGAAAGAAACAGAACCCAGAATAAAATGTATATTTCTGAGGCAATGTTTCTGACTTAAAACTTTTTTTAATTTTTGCTATTTATTTCTTTCAGTCTAACAAACCATTTGTCAAAAACATTCAAACTGGATAGAATAGCAAAAAAGAATGGGCTGTGGAAACTGAAAACAAACACAGCAAAAGAAACAACAGGAAACTGTCTGAATGCCACTATGGTGTCCTTGGGGTGGCAACAGCATTGTTTTCTACTATTAAATCTGGATTCTGAAATCTGGGACAATGGTCCGAAGAGCAGCATGTCTGTGTGAATGAATAGAACTTTGGAGTGAAAGACTTAAAATTTAGAATGTGTGTAGCCAACTCATACCTCCTCATACGTCAAACTAGTTGGTGCAGCTGGCACACTGTCATTTATTGATTAAGCTGTTGCTTATGAAAGCTTCAGGATGAATGCAACACTATACAGCAGTACGCAGCCAAAAGGACCCAAAGCAAATGGATGTTTTTTTTCCTAGTTGTTATAATTCTCATCTCAATTTAAAGTGACACTGATCCATTTCAAAACACCTGTTTAGGGTTGTTATATTTAATAAAGATTCCATCTGCTGCTGTTGAGATGAAAAATATTAAATGAATAGTTTTAAATAATATGTTAAACTGGCTTTGTACTCAAAATGGGAAAAGGACTTTAATTGGTTAAAAACCATCTGCACTCATTGATTTATTTTTTCAAAGTGCTATACATTCATTAGCCACTTTATTAGGTACAACCTGCTAGTTCCAAGTTGGGACATTTTCTGCATTTACAACTGTCCTAATTGTTCCACAAGGTTTCTGAAACATTAGTCTAAGACTTTGATGCATAGTGATGGTGTTTTAGTATCTCTCAGTTGCTCTTGATATTTTCAGCTGCGTATTTGTGAAGGTCCTATTCCACCAAATGCTAACACAAGCTCTTATGGATTGAGATTTGGTGGCTGTGGCGTATACATCGTGTCCCAAATTATCATGCAAATTGGATTTAAGTGTCATACAGATTAAATATTTTGTTTTGCTATTAAATGTAAATGTGGTATTGTGTGTCAGGGCTCTTTGAATCACTATAATTAATTTCAGAGAGCTGGTTGATTAGTTTGTCTGGTGAGCTCAATTAAAGGAAATCTACTTAAGAAGGATGTTCCACATTGTTAAGCAGGCCACAGGTTTCAAGCAATATGAGAAAGAGAAAGGATCTCTCTGCTGACAAAAATCATTTAACAAAAACTGAAGCATTATCATCGTACTGTGAAGAGATTTGTGGCTGATTCAGAACAAAGATGGGTTTGTACAGATAAATGCATATTGAGGAAGGTTTCTGCTGGACAAATTCATCGGATTAAGAGCGCAGCTGTTAAAATGCCTTACAAAGCAGCAAATAATTATTTGAAGCTGCTGGTGCCTCTGGAACCTCAAGGTGGAGGATCCTCCAGAGGGTAGAGGTGTATGAACCTACTATTTGGCCACCCCTAACCAGAGCTCACAAGCAGAAACGAGCTTGCATAATAATTTGGAACACTGTGTATAATGAATTCACTGTCATTAAATAACCTGAGCTATATGACATGGTACATTGTCCTGATAGGCATCAGAAGATACACCGACAACATAAAGAAACAGACATGATCAGCAACATCCTTTAAGATAGCTATGGTACTAAATACAATGCTCAAATGGATTTTAAAAAGTGACAAGAAAATAGCCCTATAATGACTGCATTAATGTTCATAGTTCACCACCTAAATATTTTTGAACAAGCTTCGTAACTCCAACATTTTCATTCACTATATTTTGTCCAAAATTGATGCTTCCATATCTTAAACAACTTAGTTAAATGTAAAGTTCTCAAAAAATGTGACCTCTATTCACAGAGATATTAACTGGGATCACAAAGTTCCCAAAAGCAGCAGCGGCCTGAACTGTTACAAGACAGAATGGATGTTTCAATTTCTGCTTGAATGTTCCAGGCAAAATTATTTCAAATCCATTGTTCAATTTCATTGAACCATTGCAAATTGTACTCTCAGTTTCTTGTTCTTATCTGATAGAAGAAGTACATGGAAGACATCTATTATCTAAATGTCTTTTCTTGCTATAGCCAATCTGCTACAAGGTGCATTTTGCATACCTTGGTTGAAAGAAGGTGTTATTTGTTGCTTTTGTGACTATTTTTTATGCACTTTCAATATATATTTCTACCATAACAAGCCACTTTCAACTGTTCTCTAACTTCTGACATCAACAATGACATTTTCACCCACACAAGTGTTTTATGAAAGTCATGCTCATATTATCTAGATGCCTAAATACACTGAGTTGCTGCTATTTGATAGGCTGATTCACCTTCTTGCAAATTAACATCCGTAACTAGAAAACTTGTTTGTGAGTATATATTCCAATGAGCTGGACGTGAAGATGTTTTTTTCTTTTTTTTTCTTTGCAAAGTTGTTCAAGTTCTAGTGTGTGTCTTCTTTTATCAATGGCATAAATTACCGAAGTCTTTGCTTCACTAAACCATCTCATTTGACTGTGTTGATGTGGGTGTGCATGTGGGTGTGTGTGGTGAATGCTAGCCAGCTTCAACAACACAGAAATATTAACATTCCTCCCAACAAAAAGGCCTTTTGATTAGAAAGAAATGGTGTACTGATGAGGGCACAGAAAAAAATAAAATAAAAATGAGGCATCTTTTTGCCTGTCTCAGTGAATCAAGTTTCCCACACCTACCCAGACAGCACAGTTATGAGTTTGTCAGACATCAATAGTAAGTGGATGTTTCATGCCCCAACATGCCCTGGTGGAAATCCATCCACTTCCTGAATACCAATTGTTATCTGGTTCTACTGAATTATCACCTTATTTTTGAATGTACGAGTATGTGCATTTAGGACATACTCGCACTCTTGTTGATTTGTTTGGTTTAAAATCATGTGCACCAAAAAGATAGCCACAGGTAAGTTATAATAACCAGATTTTCCTATTCTAAATGGGTAGGAGACAGATTTTTTGGATTGTGCTATGGCAATGTTTGTCAGGAGTTGTGGGTGAGATTTTTCAAAGCATGTTTTCCTTCAATCTATTTGTTGCCAGCAGTCACAAATATTAGGTTATTCCGATTCCAAATTAAAAATGTATGACTGGAACACATACTTGGGAGACAAACGTGTCACACATTTTCCTGTCGGAAGAACTCAAACTTCTCCTATTTTTTAAATTCAAATCCAAACTTAATTTTATTCATTCATTATGGTACAATGATACTATAGGACATACCCAAGCTAATTATGTTTGAATATATATTTTTTGAACAGATAAAAGTTGCAACTCTCATTCTGATATTTCTTCTGATGTCTTTTTATTTTTACATGCCAGGCAAGCTGTGTGTATTAGGTAATACCTTAATATACATTACAGCCACACCCATCATTTTAATAAAACCATCAGCACCACAGATTTTGCCCCAACACCCCTCACTAAACCAGTTTAGTTTTAATAAATGGAATTGAAATAGTTTTGTAATTTATTTCAAAGTCAGTTAGAGTCCTTCAATTAGCATTTAATGAATTCTTGTTTCCTTTGGGCCAAAAGCTTATATGAGTCTTCAAAATGCAAAGGACAAGATGACTTGGCACTCAAATCAAGCAGATGTGTGTTATATGAGTCAGTGAATGGCTGAAAAGTTTACAGATTCTGCATATATGAATATATGTTGTGGCAGACATCTGCAAACTTAATAGTTGGTAGAGTAATTCACTGTATAAACTTTTTCTCTTACTGTCCTCAAAGGATTACTGTTGGGAGTACTTAATCAGATGATATTATACTGTTTTTAGAAGCATGACAGGGTACAGTCTTATCAGCACTCTTCTGCATTCATTCAACTTAATTTAAGGACCATTAAGATCATTTTAGTTTATGATAGCAGTGGTTGCTCAGTTTGTAGGAGAGAGCAAAGTGAAAGAGACAGCTTAAATTATGAAGATGACACTTTTACAGGAGTGGTGCTCATTTTTATAGAAATAAATGTTATTAAAACTAAAGAACTCACCATTCAAATGGGCAAAGGCTTAATGCAACATGTAACAGTCAAAGAAGAGATGTTGGAGGTAACCAATGATTGTAGAGGTTTGGGCATGCGTATGGACAGTGCACAAGCTAAATTTTGGGGAGAGAAAAACATGATAAAACTTCTGCACTAAAGACTAGTGGAAAGCATTTTTTTTATTTTAACTAGATTATGTTAAATGGAAATCAAGAGAAGGAATAAATTGAAGAGACTTGACATGTCACCAAAACTTTTTAGAAAGCCACAAAGAAAGAGTGAATTAAATAAATGTCAGCATCAATTTTATTTATATAGCACTGCGGCAAAAAGTGGTATTGTAAAAGTCATCATGTATTTAAAAGACGCAATGGCTTATATTTTAAAGACAACCATATATTTTGTACTTTTGTACACATCTTTCCCAGGGGCACCAATGAATGCACAGTATGTAAAATTATCATGTAATTCTTGAAAACTTATAATTACTTTTACAAAAAGAATGTTTCTAAGCATTAAATATAGCACAATCATCCAACATGTTTTAATTTAAAGATGCGAGCTGCACAGTGGGCAATTGTTGCTTCACAGCTAGAAGATTTGAAATTGCAAAACATACCTTTGTGCTATTGTAGTTGTCTCCAGGTACTTCCTCATATTGTCCAAGCAAACCTTTGATTGGTTAAAGCCATGTGATGGATCGGTGACCTTTCGATGTCATGCCCTGCCCTGTTGTCTTTAGATTGCAGAAGAAAGGAATTAACCTATATGGCCTTGCAAGGACACAATGAGTGGAGAAAATGGATAGAGGTTCTGAAAGTGCTAAGAGATCTTTCAAAGGCAGTTAACCAGAGAGGCACAAACCATGAGCAATGTCCTCTGGATAGCAAGGAGAACAACTGTTCAAATCCAAAATAAGGGTCAAGAGAAAGAGGGAGCAGGGCTTGTGGCAACACTATGCAATGCATTACTTCGTTACACATACAAACCAAATAGCGAGAAGCAAACTGAGGCAAGCAAAAGCAAACAGCTGTATGCTTGACACTAATCAATCTTCTCTCAACCTGAAGTTCAGGTAATCACACCTCTTGCTTCCGGCACCACACTGCCCTCTTGTGCGAGAGGGATCTAACTACTTAATAAAGCAATCTAAATAATATAGAGTTTGTTTTATGCAATATAGCATTCATCATAGTTCACATTCCTTACGTGTTGGAGTTTTGTTTCCTGCCTTATGTCGTGTTGAAGTCTTGGTTTATGATTTCTGCTTCTTACTCCTGGTTCTAGCTCAGCTGCTCGATGTCTGATGAACTCACCTACGTCTGCTGTTCAATCACTTTCCCCAATGTATACATTTACTCAACTCACATGTCAGTTGCTCTTGTTTCCTTGTCTGTTTTACAACTTGTTTGTGTCAAAAAGTCAGTGTATTCAGTTTATTTATTAAGCTTTTCAGGTTTTCTCCTCAATCTGCCACATTCATGTCTGCATTTGGGTTCTTCTGAAAGGTTAACATGAAGGCACTGAATATTTGAAACACATTGGTGTTGAATTAAAGACTGCAGGAGTCTTTAATTAAAATATCTTTCAATTGGTTTTTGATCATTGATCATCATTAAAAAAATATAAATTAGGTGCTATTCCATTCTGAAGATGTATCCATCCTAGCTTGTACTGGCAGACAAACAAAATACAAGGGGAAATCAGGTATGACATGAAAAGTATGAGCACTCTGAAGTTTCTATTGTGATACCTTTCTTATCAGATGCTGTATTAACTACTAAGCCATGTTGCCTACGGTAACTCCTCTGTTGGCCACACAGGCTGCTCTTCACTCGATCTATTCCTGTTTATGTTTTGTTTCAGGTTTCTTGCCACAGGGGGCAAAACAATCACTTTGAAGTAAGGTGGGAAAAATAAACTTTATGTTGTTTCTATACATGTGCAGCTAGTGATAAGTGGTTGGCCCTCTGAAGATGGATACAGTAAGTGTCCTACTTCACTGTTTTTGAGCAACTTTGACGACATTTATTCAAAACCCAAACACACTAAGTAGAGATTCCTTAAAATACAGGTAACAGTAGGACCTTTAACTTGTCCTTTTATTGTTCCTTTGAGAGAGAAAGGGGTTTTCCCAGGGCATCATTTCTGTAAGAAACACTGCTTTACATAGAATTTTAAAAGATTAAAATCCAAACCCAGACCTTAATCTGTTACCAAAAGAGAGCTCTGAAAACAAAGCAAATGAGCTGAATTTCTGCAAAAGCAATGAGCTGGAACGGTTCACCTCGGGCCCTTAGCTGGAATTATCACTGAGCAATGAGACTGAAAACATACTTTTGTTACACACCTTAAAGGAAGATTGGGTCATTTATACTAATAAATGAAAGAGGACAGCATATTTTTCGGATTTGTTGATTTTATTATTTTAGCGTTATTTAGAATTATGTAAAAATATAAAGATACTTTTGAGCATCTTTATGTAAATTTTGTTTTATTTATTTATTTTTTTATTGTAAAATCATAGAAACTATGTGCATAATTTGTTTTGGACGATTTCTTTGTATTTTTGTAAAATTAAGTTCATATGGTCAGATGTTTTCTTGTGAGGTTGTACTACCTTGACCTTTGACCCAGAAGGTATAAACACTGCATTTAGAAAACATCCAACCAAGGACTGGGTTTGTAAATTAGCCTGTGGATTAAAAACCTTTGAAAAAAAAAAAAAGTTTGCTTTGTTTTTGTCATGTAAGATTGTTTACTGTGCTGTCCTTGATTGAATCAACTTGAATTGAATTAACAGTTCATTGCCTGAAAGGGAAAACTAAACCATGAGCAGAATTTGTCTGGCATGTCGAAAGCAACGGGAATGTTTGCAGCTGCACCACACAGCGCACAAGCTTCACAGGAAGGAAAACATGCAGGGAGTTAGAACAAGGAGACACACATTCATGCAGTCATATTGACATGTTGACAGGCAGGTGGAAGAATCAGCAAGAGAAGTAATATTTAAAGTAAAGGGTTATGAGAGCAGACATGGAAACATGGATGAATATTTAGCCAGACAAGGGGTCAGAAAGACATCTACAAAAAATGGGACAAACCAAACAAACCCGTCAGGTAGAGAGGCCTGTGAAATCTAATAAACTTTTAAAGCATGAAAAGGAGACATGTAGCTTACGGGTGCAGACAAAGGTGATATTAAAATTTAAAGAAAGAGATTCAAGTGAACAGGTGTGTGCATGAAAGAAGGAACACAAAGACAGGGTTGAGAACACTGTACCTAAGAGCATTTAGGTAAGATTTTAGGGAAATAATTCCCAAAGTTAAATATAGCAAGAACAGTGCAACTGAAAACCTATTTCATTTTTACCCAAAATAAGAGTCATAAGGATAAGGAGGACCGAACAGAGGAAGAGGAAAGAGTTGACCAAAGAAGCTTGTGTTTGTATTGCTAAATGACAGGCACCTCTGGTTGGATTGTGTGATCCGGTAAGTAGTTCTTACTACTAACCCTACCTTCTGTGTCCTGTCCAGTAAAAGCTGCTTAGGGTCGGGTCTTCGATCCGCTGTCAGACCCATGGTTTCACATTCATCTTCAGCTTCCAGTGTGGCCTGTTTGATGTTTCTCACGGTGTCTTGGCATCTGGTTTTAGCTTGTGAAGGAAGATAATGACCACCTCCATCAGTTTTGCTGGTACAAATCACTCAAAGTTCTCTGGAGAGAAATGTTGAGATCACAGCTGTGGGTCCTTAGGAAGTTGTGTTCAGCTATATCATTTCCTTTTTTTTTCTTCTTGTGACAGCCAACAGTGATACAGTGTGGCATTGTCAGCAGTCAAACGCAATATGTTAAGCAAGTAAGCTAAAGATAGATTTTTTTGTGAGTTTACTCTCTAGAGTCCAGCACAAAACAGACCCAATTGCGCCATCAACTCAGCATTGTGTAGATGAAAAATGGCAGCCTCTCTGGTTGAAAAATACAAGACATTTTTTTTTTTTTTTAATTAGTAATAAGTTTTTGACTTGTTACAAACTGTGTTTTTTTTAGTTAATCGTAAAATTACAACAAATTTAGGCAAACATTTTCAACTAATGGTGGATCCCTCTGAGCACACAAAATAGAAGCACTGCTGACATGATCATCTGTAGCATTGCTCCATCTAATAAAATAAAATAAATGTTTAAAAAAAATAAATAAAGGAAACAAGATGTAAATGTTTTTTTTTTTTTTTTTCATATATATTTTAATTCTAAAAAAAATCTAATAATTTCTATCTCAGTGATAAAACTACAATACAGACGTCAAAAACAAGCACTTATTCAAATGAATTACATTTTCTTTCTTCTTTGCATCTGATAGAAGAAATCTTGAAAGTGTCTTTTACCAAAAAGAGAAATTAGTTTACCCTTCAACTCCAAAGCCTTTCTGACACACAGTCTTCACCATTATCCTCTGCTTTCCACTCTTCTTTTTGTGCTTTCTTAATGGGAAACTGTGGAGTTGCTCTCTATAATAGTGGGTTTTGACCTTTCTGCACCATGCAAAAGGCTCCAAGATGACGTGTTGTGCTCTGGACACAACACATGCAAATAACACCGAATTGAAGTAAATTGAATTTCCCTCTTTCTTTTCCCTCAACTCTATAGCAGGAGGAACATAACACAATCTTTAATGTGCGATTTCCACAACATGCAATATACTGTATGTATAATCTGAAGAATCTTTTAAATAGTATGTCATTATGTTACTTACTTTCATTTTATACTTAAAAGCCCTGTTAACAAATTGACTTAAATTCATTAAGTAAACTGTTTACAACAACTTGCTTAGCTTATTTTGCATTCAGCCTAATATAATTATATTCCAATAGAACATTAAAGCATTTACAGTTCATTGGCCTAGATAGAAGGTATGGGGTTAAATCTCTTTGCGTAAAAGCTCCGCACTCTCGGAGGTCTTTCCCAGTGCAAGTGTCAGTACAGAGGTTGGCTCGAGCCAAGCGGCGCGTGCGCTCTTCAAAGGTTTTACTTGGCTGATGTGTTTCTTTTTTTTTTTTTTTTTTCATGTAGCCTATTTTTATTTTTTATTTATTTATTTTTTGATTACGATGAAGAAACATACCGTCTGGGCCCAACACCGCAGATTATAATGGGATGATTTTCATTAGAACCAATGACCAACATGTTTTTGCAGTCGAGAATTTCATTGTTTTGGAACGTGTTTGATGCGCATTAACCTCTGGTCGATATATATATATATATATTTTTTTTTTTTTTTTTTTTTTTTTTTTTTTTGAAAAAACAAAACATATTAACGCGTATGAATTAAACATGATGGAAATGTTATTGTTTGGCTGGCCGGTTTTTGTCAGTAATCAGCTGTGCTGAAATGTGAAAATCCTTTGAGATGAAAAGCAGCACTTTTGGGGATCATCTTTTGCTTATGCGCGGCTCCTGTCTGATATTGCGCCTCAACAGCCTGTTGTCTGTGTCCGAGGAGAAACGCACAACTTTAACGGGAGCCAGCGCGGGAGCTGGAGCGGGAGAGAGGGCTGCAGCTGGTCTCAGTGGCACACGAGGAGCAAAGGCGGGGGGGGCAGCAGTGGCACCGACGGTGCGGCCCCGCTGGTGGGCTGTTGCGCTGTTGGACGGGGGATCCGGCGCAGCTGTGGAGCGGGGATGACGAGGTCGACCGGGATTATGATGGTGATGGATGGCGCGTCAACGCGAGTAGGCACCGGGGTTTCGCCGTCTCTGTGCCTCCTACTGTGCGCTCTCCTTTTCCTCCCGCCGTGCGCTCACTCGCACCCGCAGCCATGCCAGGTGCTGAAGCGGATCGGCCACACGGTTCGGTTGGGAGCTCTGCATGTCCAGCCCCGCTTGGTGTCCACAGCTCCTGGCAGCAGTTCTGAAGATGCTGAGGGAGCTTTACAGAAAGATCAACCGCTGGAGTTAGGAAAGCCAGCTAAAACAGGTGCCGGTGCGCTTGGATATGGAAACCTCAGAACTCGAGCCGCCACAAACAATCAGCGGGGCACAAGTAGGAGTAAAAGCCAGGCGAGACAGCGGGATGGGAATCCCTCGAAGGAGGATGGCGTGTTCTCACCGCGGGACTCGGTCCTGCTGGCGGCTGAGGCTCTGAACCGGGCCGGGTTGCTACCTTACAATTTATCCCTGGAGATTGTTATGGCAGTCGGATCGGCGTTGGGCGAGTTGCCAGCCTTCTCATACTCCTCTACGGGCATTCCTGAGGACGAAGACCCGCTGTCTTTCTTGGAGAGCGTGTGTCACACGGTGGTCGTGCAGGGGGTCTCCGCTATGCTCGCCTTCCCGCGGAACCGGGACGAGCTCGTTAAGTTGGAATTCGTGTCTCTGGCGCTCCAGGTGCCAGTTGTCAGCGTCGTGCAGAGGGAGTTCCCGCGCCACAGTGAGGTAAAGGAGGAAAAAAAAAAAAAGTTTCTTCCCTGCTTCTTCTAAACTGTTAACTGTTGATCACTCTACCTACGCACAGTGGCTGGATTGTTACCACAGCTACCTCCATTTACGCCTGTATTTGTTTCATTATTAGGTTTAGTTCACTTCAGTTTCTGTGGACTATTTGTCCTCAGTTCACCATTTAATAATAATGGAGGAGGAAACACTTCTTCCAACCGCTGATGGCCTTGATCATCGTATGCACTTACATCCCCTCTGCTGCTGGACCTTATTTTCTGTCTGTTCTCCTGCAGTGAGGCATTGATTATAGCCATCGTTATTTTTGACCGAATCACTCAAATTAATCGTTGCATGGGGAGGCGATCATTGTGCTCTGTCCGTGGTGCTGAAATGGAAAACTTCCAAGGCTGCAGAAAAGAGATGGGGATGTGTCATGTTGTTCGAACAACCGCTTAAAAATGACTGGGGAAAGAGAGCTCGGCTCGGTTTAATAACCGCGATGAAGGTCCATTCATGAGCTTCTCAGCGTTTTGGTAGCTGAGCACATCTGCATAACTCAATCAGATCAGCTACCCCAAGAATCAACGTGGGACTGCATTGTGATCTCACGCTGCTTTGGCCTTTTATTATAATGACACGTTTGCACAACAGCAGTTGTTGACGGGTTGAAGACAGTAATGATTTTCCTGTTAATTTCCGTTATGTAATGCTTATACAGTGGCTTGGGAAAAAAAATCTGCCGAGATTTTTCAGATTTAAAAAAAAAATTTTTAAACGTGACAACTTCTAACTGATTTATTTATTATTATTAGATGGTTATCTAACAGGGCAACACAAACTTGTGTGCTTCTACAGAATGAATTACCTTTCTCTACATTCTTTATAAAATATTAATTTTGGCTCATTGTTATGTTGAAACACCAAGTGAATCATCAATCATCAATCATCTATCATCTATCTTGATTTTAGATAAATTTGAAAAAACTTGAATTAAGTTCCCTTCTTTTTTCCACCTGGTGGTGCAGTGTTCTGGAGTTTTATAGCTTTCGTTATCTCCACAAAACTGACTTTTTATCACATGGAATAATAGTTAATTTTTTGTTTTGTTTGATAACTTCTCCTCTGGAGCATCTAGTGTCTTTGACAACTACATTTAATTGAATGTCAAATGGATCTCAGTAGTTAAAATAATTCAACTGGGAAGTGGAATTATTTCCAGGCACATTTGTGTGCCTGAACGTACAGTCGAAAATTACAATAACTCATTTTCATTTACTGTCCTGTTGACATTTCCTCTTTAAAAATCAGCTAATGCAATTATTTAGTTACTGTTATGAAATGATAATTATTTGACTGCAGGGGCCAAAACAAGTATTGTCTTCTTCATGAGCGAGAAATTCAGCTCTTCGGCGAAACACTAATTGGAAATTTTATTTGAAGCCTGTATCTGAATTAAAAGTATCCCTAAATAAGTTAAACGTTTAAATACTTTTCAATGATTTCTGGCCTTTCATCAATAGTTTATTTACTAATTGTGTGTTTTATGCACAATTTTTGTACTTTATCACACAATCTGTTTCTGTTATTAACTTCTTGCCTTTTTAAAATGTAAACAGATATGCTATCCACCACACCCAAACCAATTAGTTTGACTCGAGGGATCTGAAATACTCGCCACCTACAAGCGTAACATGCATGCGTGTGTCTGTGTGTGTTCCGACTCTAACATCTAATTTCCTGCTCTCTGCACAAGGAACCATTCCTCTGTAGATTCGGCAGGTGTTAAAAGTCTAAACTGGATCCCTGAAGTGAAATAACATGTACAGATACAGCTGACAAACAAAAAAATTGCCTGATGGAGGGGTAGATGGATAGACAGGTGTTTGGATGGAATTTGGAGTAGGCAGAAAAAGTTGCTAGGAAAAATAATAAGACAGCGATATAGAGTGCGAGGAGTTTACCTGAAAGTGTTATGGAATTGACTTCGCTGCCCTTGGACTCCGTCTTGTTTCAATAACTTCCATCTGAAGTCTGACAACAGTTTCACCAAAATTTTAAGGATTTTGTGTGAAGAGGATCTTATTATTTGTTTTTTGATGTAGCTGGTCTTTTTCTCACTAGATTCTGCAAAAGGAAGTTTGGGTTTGGACAAAGGTAAAGTATGCATAATTTATGAATTGTGGGAAAATCTTAGTTTGTCATGTGGAAAAACTGGAGAAGGTGTTGAGCGAAGGATGTCATGCCCCACAGTGCAGTGAGTTTGGAGTTGGCGGTGTGTGGTATTTGTTAGCAGTGCAGTGTTGATAATATATTGAAGAGTATGGATTAATAAACTTTATAATATACCACTAGATGTAAACTTTAATTGAAGACTATCCTGAGTTAGTTGCACATACTCAAGTTTGTGCAACTAACAGTATCTCATTATATAATAATATGCATAATTATATTTATGCTCTACAATAAAATGCTTCCAAAAATGTGCAGAAGGTTATTTGATTAGATTTAGAACATTTTAATACATAATAAAGAAGAGTTATCATAAGAGTCAGAGTGGACACTTAGAATCGGATCCCTAACCAGTCTGAAATGACACACTTAACCCTTAAACACTGAATTACTTTATCCAAATCATGTAATGATGCAAAGCAGCTTAGTTCTCATTGCTCAAACTTTTGTAAAAAGATCCCTCTAATTTCTTACATAACCTTCACTTTGCTACCAGAAAATGATAAATTCGGTTTTACTTATTACAGAGGAAAATATTAAATCCCCGATTGAGACATTTTCTTACAGATTTACAATCACTTTTTCAATCACCTTTTCTGCTTTCTTTGCACAGTTCCATCAATCTACCCTTCAGGACACACTGTTCACTTCCAACTGTTTAGGGAAGCATTTTTCTCCAAATGCTTCACAGATTTGTATTAAGTCCAAAACTACCAAATCTTTTCACTTTGACACATGTCGTCGCATTTCTGATGCTCAAGAAAATTAATGTGGATCCCTTTGAGTAACTTGAGATGAGTCTCTGTCCTTTCTAATGTACGGGAGACAGTAATTGCTGCACAATTGCTGTCATTTAAGAGCAACATTGGTTCTTTAACACAATCCAGTTGTGTTTTACAGCACTTTAAAGTGCAGCGCATGTGCTTGTTAAAGTGAATAATGAGCTCCTCCTGAGTGCGGATGAAAGAGACAGATAAGTGGTGTTTTTTTAAGTCCTACAACCGCCTCCACATTTATTGGCACACGTAGCTGAGTTGCGTAAAAAAGCCTTGAACAATTTAATATTTTATTGCAGTGGTCTTACAGTGAGGATTTTAGAAGAAACTCATATTTACTTCTAGTACATTTATTCCGTAGGGACAGTGGCCATAGCTCCAACTGAAGTGATGCAAAAAATCATACTGAAGTAGGATTTATTTCAAACAAACGTTTATTGATAAATAAACATTTGTCAATAAACATTACAAGAGTGTGTAATTCACTCTTGAACATATGAAAGAGAGGAAAACATGCATTGAGAGAGGGAGATCTGGTAACAGGGACATAACTAAACTTGCCTAAACCCAGATCCTATCAGTTCCAGTAACATTATAACTTTTCGCCTTATTATTAAATCCATCCATTATTTATACTTGCTTTGCTTGGACAGATCATCAGTCCATCACAAGGCAACAGAGTTATACTGGACAAACAGCCATGCCATTGCTCTAATGGCAATTTAGAGAGACCAATTAATCTCAGAGTCATGTTTTTCGGACCATGAGATGAAGTAGGAGGGCCCAAAGAAAACCCACTCTGGGGGAAAACATGTAAGCTCCCTGCAGAAAGACTCGAGGCAGGATTTCACACCCAGAACCTTCTTCCTGCAAGGAAACAATGCTAACAGCTGCAACACTGTGCAGCCCATAAGCAATACAGCTGTTGCAGATGAATAATCTGAAGCATCTGAGGTTTCATTTGGAATTTCTTATTGAACAGAAAGCTTTCTCTACAAGACATCATCTAATCATAAGAAGATCAATAACCCAACCAATTCCATCATCTTTGGTTTGTCCAGTTGCTCGTGATTCTTTTAGCGTCTGCTGTTTTACTGTGCAGGTTGCAGAAGTCAGAGCAGCTATCCTGTAGATCACACAGTCATAGTAAAAAGTACATTTAAAAGGAAAAGAAAAATTTCAGACGTTGTGTCAAACAGCCAATAAACTTAGGCTTCACAGTATCTTTGCGTTTGTTTAAAGTCATGGCCACTAAGCTTTCTACAAATTACTCAGTTTTTACTTACATAAAGAAAAAAAGAGAGGGTTAAAGATTTATGGAGATTACATTGCAGAAGTGCTGCAGTTGAGAATAAATCCTCACAGACATTAAGGAGAGGTGAGAGTCTGATGCCCTGTGGACTGCATTACAATTTCCTCTCCTGATGTAGGACCTCTAAATCTGAAATAAAACGTATATTGTTGCTTTTTATTTCCCTTCTTTATACAAATAACCCATCTAAGAATATGCAAAAATAAGATTAGTAATGTCTTTTTTGCATGCCTGTTGGACAGCGTGATTAATGGGATAAATTAAATTCACCAATAGCTTAACCTAATGGACTTTTAGTGCAAAGCTTGTGTAAAACTTGTAAAGCGTTTCTAGTTTCTAAGGGGCCTTTAAACTCTCTGCATGTACTGACAAACAACTAACTGATTAATTGGCTGGATAACCAGCATGTACTTAGCATGCCAGAGTTTTCTAAGCCCTCATTGCTAATTCAAATCTATTACATTTCATCTGAATACTTTGCCAATTCCAAATTTGAGCTACTAACATTTTGTCTTGATATAAATTCTAACTCTCTATTTTATCTTTCTGTAATTGGCAGTAGGTCCTATATAGTGTTTATGATGAGACTATAATCTTATTGGATCATGTTTCATTTTTTTTATCAGCTATTTTTGTCTTTGTCTGCATCTAAAGTTTCAAACAACTGTTGATTTTAGATTAATATTTTTGCTATTAAGCACTTTGCATGTTGTGTAGAAGCATCTGCAGGCTGCATAGAACCGCTTGAAACAGACAGGATGCAAACCAACATAAATTCAGTGCTTATTCTAACTGTTTTTAGGGCATTTGTGGGTCAAACACTGGAATAAACTACAGGAAGTAAAATCCTTCTTTTAAAACTGTAGTGTGTTTTTGTTGTTGTTGTTGTTTGTTTTTTGTTTGCAAGAAATGTACGCTGCCAATAAAGACACATTTTAATCTAGATGTTTCGATTTCCACTGCAGGAGTTTTAGGAAGAAAGAACTGAGCTAAAGAAAACTGTCCATTCTGTGCTTTTTGTATTTTTGGTGATGACACCACAAAATATATACACATGCATTTGCATAATTGCTCATACTATGGGGGGAGGAGAAGGGGGGTGACAGAAATATTGAATGTTTTTCCTCAAAGTTAAGCGAAAAAAGTGTCTACACATAAACATAGCTGTAACTCTCATGATGTGAGTAATGATTTTCGTTGGGGCTGGAAAGTTGAGATTGCAATCTATTATCTCCACCAGACTGTGTTTTTACACTAGGAACACATTGAATTTAAGATAAAAATTCAATGTGTTCATTTCCTTTATTTAAGAAAATAAAGGAAATAAATGTATAAAACCTTTATACATTTATTTACTCTTAAATGTAAAAAAATCAAAATGTTTTTATTGTTTAATCTTTCATCCCTTTCTTTTGTTCTTTATGTATTAGCATTTGTGTATGTAAATGTATTATTGTCGGCATGTAGACATAAAATTCAGATCAGGTGTTCTTAACAAACCAAGTGATTTAGACATACAAAGAAGTAAATTTAAAAAGTGCATACATTGACTTATGTGTAATAAAATGGAATTGCACAGGTAAAAAACCTTGAATATAATTCTTTAGCAGTGGCAGCTTTGAGAAATCTCCTGTGTTGAGAAACTCTTTTTATGCTTGGTGAAGATGTGATTTCGGCCCTTTCTTTTATACCAACTGTCTTAAAATCTTGAATGTCAAGGGCGTCCTGTGTAAACGCTGACCTTCAGTTCTTCCCATAAATGTTTGATTTGATTAATTTTGGGAGATTGATTGGAACATTCAAAACGTTTTAGTTTTTGTATTTGCATCCACTTTCAATGAGCTTTAGGTGTGCGATCACTGAAACAAAAATTTATCCTTGTTTCATCTTTATATTTTTATGAAGAATGTATCTTCATGTCTTCATCTTTTTTCTTTGGTCGCTAAGCCAGTGGCATTAAATCAAAGCGGCCTCACACTATGAGGACTATAAGGCTCCTACCTCAAAACTCCAATGTTAATTTGGAATCGATGTGCAAGTAGTGACTGGACATTACAGTTGAGTACATTAGTCATTGTTTTAATGGAGAAAAATTATTGTGCAAATTTCATGTTTTATAGAGCTCTCTGTGAATTTTTTACAGTTTTTGAAAAACTCTTGTTGTTTTTTGACTCATTTGTCTGACAGTTTGCAAGGAGCAACTGGTTGCAGTTGACTTAGAGTGAAATTATGTTCCCACCTCCAGATTTTGGCCAACAGGAACATTCAGAAGTATAGAGATATGGCAGTAATCAGTATCATTCACATAAACAAGAAGGCTACAAAATGTCCTGGGAGAGCATTTTGCTTCTGCTGAATATGACATGCTTCTTGTGCAATACCTTCTCATCAAATTAAGTGATTAATTGATGCTGATAGAATGCTGCATTGCTATATAAATACAGATAGATTTATCTGGTTTCTTGGCCTTCTAAGACTTTTTGCAATTAATGTTTTATATATTCAATGCCAAATCCCTATGTCATTCAAACTTTTTTTTCACACAGAAGTTAAGGTATAATTTGTATAACTATATGGTGTAATTCGCATGTCATTAGCACAATATATTAACTAAATAAGACACAAACATTACTTCTTATTATATCCTCTTTATATATTGCATTTTAGCCTTTGAACTATTGTCTCTTTCTTGCCTCTTCTAATGGAAGTTTTACTGCCTCTCACAGAATCGTCTTCATTTTCAAATGGCAATGCGGACTGTAGCGGCCCCGCCGTCCCAGCTCCTCTACTATCTGCTAATGATGAACGGATGGTGGGACTTTAGCATTGTCCTCTGTCAGGAGTGGAAAATAAACGACTTCCTCTTCCTCATCAAGAACAACAGCCGTTTCCACTTGGGCACGCTGGTCAACCTGACAAAAACAACATTGCCACCCCTTCCGTCTTCATTATCATCCTCTGCAGAGGCGACCACCACCCCTGTGGGAGTGGAGGTGCTACACCCATCATATTCATCACCAACTGCATCCTCTTATTCATCAAATTCTTCTTCAAAATCAGACCAGCAGCAGGGTCTCATGAAGCAGCTGGAGGCCTTGAGGGAACATTCCTCCACGCGGGGAGTGGTGACGTTTGGGTGCGACATTCGGGAAGTTCGCA
The DNA here is from genome assembly GCA_903067055.1 of Poeciliopsis paucimaculata. Classification (NCBI taxonomy): domain Eukaryota; kingdom Metazoa; phylum Chordata; class Actinopteri; order Cyprinodontiformes; family Poeciliidae; genus Poeciliopsis; species Poeciliopsis paucimaculata. The sequence continues at coordinate 21,129 of CAEGAD010043671.1, forward strand.
GATTATGGACGCTGGCGACTCGAATGACCCTGCCGGAGTTTCACTGGGTTTTGGGGGACAGCCAAAACGTCGCTGAGCTTAGAACAGATGGGTTACCGCTGGGGCTACTTGCACATGGCATGATGGGATCCCCTTCTTTGGATCATTATGTTCAGGACTCACTGGAGTTTGTAGCACGAGCCGTGGGCAGTGCAGCCCAGGAGAATCCTGCCATGGCGCTTATACCTGGAACTACAAACTGTATGGATGCTCAACAGAGTAATGGCAGCTCAGGGGAATTCTTGGCAAGGTAGGAAATTACAGCATGCAACAACCACATATTCGTGTGCTTTTTCTCTGTTACTGATCTGCTAATTTTTCTGCAGCTCCATAACATTATTGTTTGCAACTGCATGACAAAGTCGTTCTGCATGGAAGAAACAATAACATCAGAAGGAAATGATTTGTCAAGCTAAATTCCTCTGTTACTAAGAATAGTTTCTACTGCTTTTCCTCTTTTCAACTACTTCAATTGTACATATGTGCATGTACTCATATATATAATTTCTACACTCTTTGGTTGACCCTGTCTCTAAATAATATATCGCATGAAATTTGCTACATAAATGTATGTAAAGCAACTCTCATTCAGGCCATGAATCTCACATCAATACTCAGCCTTTAATAATGCATTCCAACGTTGTCTTCCAGGGTAGAAAGGTTACCTAACATACAATATATCTGTAGTTACATTTAGAGTAAGGTACAACATGTTTGAACTTTTCATGGGGTTTTTTTTGTATTCCAAACTTAGTCAAGCAATCCTAAGCAAGTACACCTTAACTTCATGCTTTTTCTTAGCTGTATTCAAGGTCGTAGCATGTTTCTGGCAGCACATTTAAACACTCTTTTTGACAGATCTATTAGAATTCATTTAATTCGATTACTTTCCTGGCACGGACCTGACTTTTGAGCAAAGTTCTCAAATCTTTAGTATTTTTGAGGCAAGGAAGCTAAAGCTTGGGTGCAACTGAGTCTTCCAAATGGACAATGACCTAAAGCGTAATGCCAAACTGGTTAAAAAGTGGCTTAAAATTAAAAGAGTCAATGTTTTGAATCACAAAGCCTTGATCTCAATCAAACTTAATTTATTTAAGATGAAAATGAGTGTGTGAGCAAGGTGGCCTACAAACACGACTCAGTTTCACCAGTTCTGTAAGGAGAAATGGGCCAACATTATCGCTAACTATTGTGTTATGCTTGTGGAAGGATATCCAAAATGTTTAACCTAAGTCATACAGTTTAATATATCATGTTAGACAGTGTAAAAAATATTTATCTGTCTTTTGAGATAGTGTCAACTGTATGTACTCAGTTTAGCATGCAATATGGAAGTGGCACACATCAGACATTCAGACTGCTCTGAAAAATTCAGACATGATTTCCAATATGGGGAAAAAGTTGTTTTGGGTTGCATTTGCCTCCTATGTGAACACAGCCACTTCCAAATTTTCAGCCACTTTGTTGTCTGTTTGAAGTTAAGTTGAATTTAGTCTTTTTTTATTGTTATTTCACCCTGTGTTTGTAACACACTACCACCAACAGGCTTTGAGAGAGTCACAACATGGCTTTGTTTCTACAGGGGATCTGAAACACATCTCAAAACAGGTTGTAGAATGAGTGAAACGGCCTGACATTAAGCTTGAGGAAAGCACTGACCTCAACTGCAGAAAAACATTCAGAGTCAAGATTAGAAGTTTAAAAGCGTGATGTGTGCCTGGAAAGTAACCGATTGTTTGAGTATGGCTTCATTTGTATTTGTATGGCTAACGTAAACCCTGAGTGGATGAGAGAAAACAGAGTATATTAAAAATTGAGGAACTAGATCTTTTTAACATTCCTTACAGAGCTTTGCGTTGTCATTTTCCCATTTTTACATCAAAACTCAAGATTAGGTTGAGTCTTATGCTCATAATGAGTTTATGTTAACTTCTGATGAGCAGTGGACACGATTATCTAGAGCCAGGGGAGATCGTTTGGAAGACTCTTTGCTTTGTTTAATCATTATTTAGGTTTTGATTTTACATATCCCTGGTCCTCAGCAGAAATGTTTTATCCTTTTGGAAACCTGCCAATGACCCTGGGAAGGCAGAGGATTTACCTGATGAGGTTTAGATTCATGTGTGGGATTCTGTGTCTAGAATAACCCCTTACGCAACAGATGTGTGCACCATCTTATGATTAGAATGTGAGAACGGATTTATCATGAATGACAACCTAGTTTACTTTTACCAGCTGCTTGACTTCAAATAACACTTTTTGCATGTTTGTGAACAGCAATAGAAAAACATGTTTTTCCTCTTTTCACTGCAGTTAGTATTAGCTTTTCACTTGTCTCGTTTTTTTTTCTTTTCCTCCATTCATTGTCAACATTTCTTCTCTTGGCAAAATACTGCAAGACATAATGCTCAGCATCCATTTAGGAGTTATATTTCCCAAACATTTAGATGGGTCAGTTGCTTCTAATGGCCCGAGGACGAGTGAATCTAATGAATAAGCAGAGTTTGTGGCAAAAGTCAGGCTGTGTTTTGGAAGTAATTTTGACTTGGTGCGCTTCAGGGCAATTGGATATTAAGACCAAGGAGAAGTGCAGAGTTATATTAAAGCTTAATATAATTGTATATCTGTTATTTATATCATAACCTCTTCTTTCAGCTTGGAATTATTTATGTTTTGTTACATTTGTATTCTTTAATAGGACCATAAACACAAATAGTGTTGTTAAACTGGCTGTCTTGTAAAGCATATCACTCACACCTTAATCACTCAACACTTTAGAGGAACAGAATTGTGGATTACAAAACTATTACTACACTAGACTATTGATGATTAACTCATTGACTCAGAGCTTGAGCGCCACTCTTCATACAATGGGGCATACAGTTCTTCAAACAGGCTTAAATATGATTTTATCAATTATAAGATTGACAAAGTTTGCTGTAGATGTACATTTTTCTCTGAATTCAGGTTTTATGCAAATTTAAATAAGTACATCTACTGATTTTCTTTGTTTATAAATGGTGTCCCTCAGGACTTGTTCCTGTACTGAGGAAATCTGACAGTTTGCTCTTCAAATCCTGACAATCTGAAGTCACTGCTTGACTTTCAGAGTGAGTGACATAAGGTTCACAAAAAATGTACCAATTAAGTCCAAAACAGACTGACTCAGACTCGGTCAAAACAAGTGTTGTTTGTCTGCCGTCAGATCGTTTCTGATCTGAGTCTTGTGGTGCTGTAAGATAGAACACCTGACCACTAAACTCATCAAGTTTTATTTCCAATGTCATTTCTCAGCTTTTTATCATTTCCTCGCAACTTCATTACATTTTATAAATCTCAAAATTTTCATGAATTGTTTTACAACATACTGAGGTTGATTGTCAATAAACATGAAAAGGTTTCTGTCAGAATATCTAAGACTGTTTGAGTTTTAAGTAATTGCTGTGTTGGAGTATTGTGTTTATCTTTTTCCCATCAGTCAATAGACTTACTACCAATCCAGTAATCCTTCCTCCTAATATATTTATTCATACCGCAAAGTTTTGTCACTTCTTCTCGCCATCCCTTATTTATTCACAGCTTTCTATGGCCTTCATTGTTTCGTGTTCATACCAGTGGCCTGTTTTGGACATCTATAGGCCCAGTTCTGTATAGCTCATTAGGAAAAAATTGGTGGGGGAGGGAGTTGTTTTCCTCAGACTGTTTTCTTAATCTTCTAAACCTTAGCTTGAACTCCACTCTGACTGATAATTACCCTTTAAACTGAGGATAAAAAAATGGAACTGCTAACTTGTTTCTTTATAGCAGCTGCTTATATGAGCCTTAGATTTCTATTATTAAAACCCAGTTTTGGAATCATAATGTTCCATTTAGTTTTACACTTGCAGGACTTTGATCTTGTCTAAAAGTTAATAAATTATATCTCCATGAAGCTATGTATAGTCTAACTCCTTAATAAGTATTATCTGTAAAGTCTGATCTTATGTATTCATACTGTTTTATATATATATATATAGATATATATAGATATATATCTATATATATATATATAGATATATCTATATATATCTATATCTATATATATAGATATATATAGATATATCTATATATATATATATAG
>CAEGAD010043689.1:0-58297 GCA_903067055.1 Poeciliopsis paucimaculata
AGAGTGGCTAACCGCCATTGCTAACTCCTTCTCCAACCTCTCACTGCACCGTCACAACCACACAGCACAATAGAACCCGATCGAACCGTTATACCGAGGATTTCTGTCGCTAATGTGTCTCTCAGGTTTTGAAAATGGGCCACAGCTCTAAGATCGTGTACTTGTGCTGGGACTTACACTAAGGAAATGAGGAAGGGAGGGTCAGTGGAAGTTGAGCCTTTTTTCATTCAGTGTCATCAACAGAAAGAGAAAAAGGCCGGAAGAAACGATAAAGCCGATAATTGAAATGAAGTCGATAGTTTTAATTTATCGTTTGATTAATTGATTTATTGTTTAAAGCGACAGGCCTAAATTAGACAAATTTTTTCTTAGAATTACCAAAATTATTTCTATTTGCAATATAGAAATATATAGAAAACATTTTTTTGGTAACTTTTTATATTGTGTTTAAACATTAAATTTGAGCAGGAAGGTAATTTACCTTCACATAATCATTGAGATTATGTGAAGGTAATCATGAGATTACCTTCACATGATTATGTGAACGTAATCTCATGATTACCTTCATGAGATAATCGTGAAGGTTATCGTATAGTTACTAATGACTCCTTAGTCATTAGTTACTAATGACTCCTCAGTCATTAGTACCTAATGACTAATTAGAGTCATTAGTTACTCTAATGACTGAGTAACTGGAATAAAGGTTATCTAATGTAAACAATGTTATTGAAATTATGGGATTTTTGTGTTAAATTTTGGTTTTAGTTTCAGACCTTTTAGGTCTAACGGGTGTGTGAGGGAGATATTTCAAAACATTAAATTTTGTTAGATTTGAATTGACCTCATCCAGACCGTAGAATGTAAAATAATACCACAAGACATTATTAATAATGGTAATAAATTATACCAGATATAGTTGTAAATTTGTATTGTCTTATCTACGAAGTTTGAAAAGTTTGAAAGCTTACCTTGAAAGTGCTTGAAAAGTTCTTGAATTTTACAGCTAAAAACAGTTTGAACTGATGCCTTCATAAACTTCTGATTCACAGAAAAATACTGGAAGAAGTACCAATACGCCTCCAAGTTTGTGCAGCTTGTAAAATCCAAAACTCCTAAAGTGACTCTGTACACCAAGTTCGCCAAAGTGATGCTGATGGAAAACTCCCCGGACGCGGACCTGGAAGTCTGTTTTTACGACGGTGAGTCCCAGATATTGGGCAGATGTTGGGCCATTGCTGCAGAAGAGGCGTAGCTGACTCTGACTCCGTCTTCTAGGAGCAAAGACCCACAAGACGTCGGAGCTGGTGCGAGTGGTGGAGAAGAGCGGGAAGTCGTACACGGTGAAGGGAGAAGTGGGTCTGAGCGGCCTGAGCCCGGAGAGCCGGCTCTATGTGGAGCTGTCTGACGAAGGCCATAGCATGTGTCTGTCACTAGAGGCCGCCATCACGGCGGAGGAGCAGCGGAGCGCCAAGAAAGTCCTGTTCTTCCCCATAACGATCGGCAGGTAGAGATGCTTTTATATATACATGGAGGGATTCTTCTTCGTTTTCTTCTTGTTTTTCTTGTTCCCATCCTCCTTCTTGTTCTTTTTGTTTTTTCTTTTGTTCTTGTTCTTTGTTTTTTCTTGTTGCTGTTTGTGTTCTCTTCCCTCTTGTTTTTCTTCTAGTAATTTTCTTTTTTTTTTCTCTTTCCTGTTTTTTTCTTGTTTTCTGTTTTTGTTGTTTGTCTTTGTTTTTCCTTTTTCTTCTTGCTGTTTTTCTTGTTTGGTCCTGTTCTTTTATTTTTTTTTTGTTTTTGTTTTTGCTCTTCTAGTTGCTTTTTCTGTTTTTTCTTTTTCTTCTGCTATTGTTTTCATTCTTGTTTTTTTCCTTTTGTTTTGCTTTTTGTTGCTGTTGTTTTTGTTTTTATTCTTTTCTTTCTTCATCTTGTAATTTTTTTTCTTGTTCCATTCTACTACTTATTTTGTTTTTGCTCCTTTATATTTTCTTCTTTGGTCTTGTTCTTGTTTTCTCCCGTCTTGCTCTTTTTCTACTGAGGAGTCATTCTGTGTGTTAATCTTCGTAGGAGGCCGGCCAGCTCAGAGTCTTTATCCTCCGGGTCGGCGCCGTCACGCCCAGTTCCTCCTGATTTGGCGACGCCTCCTAAACCTCCACACTTCACTCCTTCAGTAAGAGTCGCCGGCTCAGCATAAAGCCACAATGAGTCCAGATACAATCTGTAACGGTCTTATTTATTTTCAGATGATTTCCTACGACGGGTCGGATTTCACCTCAGCCAGCTTGAGTAAAAAATGCTCCGCGGTCCGACAGGACTCGGTTCAGAGCGCAGGAAAGGTGGTGAAGTCGATATTCGTGCCCAACGTCGGATGGGCGTCTCAGGTAAAAACAAAAAAGATCAGGATAGTCTCATCTGTTAATGGCTGCAGCTGTTAAAGTGTCGGGTTTGTGTTCCTGAAGCTGACAAGTGGAGAGGTGTGGGTCCAGTTCAACGACGGCTCCCAGCTGGTGGTGCAGGCCGGGGTCTCCTGCATCACTTACACGTCTGCAGAGGGCAGAGTCACCAGGTGGGAAACACAAACTGATTTTAAATGTTTTAAACTCTGAATCTGCACAACTCTGCCCAGACTGAAACACCTCCATTCTCTAAACAATAAATCACTGATGTAAGTTATTGATTAATGAGTTAGTCTGATTAATTCATAAGCAGCCATTTTCTTAAAAACATGAGTCTTCTCTTATATCAAGACCACAAGATAAATGGCCTTTTTGTCATAATGTTGAATATAAAATAAAAAAATTATATGAACTTATTAAATACTGACTGTATTAACATGAATTTCTGTTTATTTCACATTAAACTTAAACATATTTATAAAATATAACCATAACCTCATAGGTAGCTGAAAAGAAAAATAAAAAGATGAAAAGAATAAAGTAATTCCACCTGGACGGAGAAATGTTCAGACATATGTCCTGTTTGTTTTGCTCTTCAATGAATGATAAAACTTTGCTCCATTTAGTGAATTAACTCACAACCCTAAAACCAACAGTTCTTTCCTCCTGCATCATGTTTCCAGTTTTTTCTCCGTCACCACATCCTCACCTTGTAGCAAAGTATTTTTGACGCTTAAGGAGTTTGTCAAGTGTTTATATTTCAAAACAGAACCGCATAAAGCACATTTTGTATCCCATATCGGGCTTTGTTTGGACCAGTGCTCTGTCCCGTTCCGTCATCTTTTTATTTCTGGCTTCAATTAAGAATGACCAGCAGCGCCCCCTGCTGGAAACTGCAACAGTAAAAAAGGTCCAAGCGGACGACATTAGTTAGTTGATTGGAATTCTTTTTTTTTTATCTAATAAAACATTCATTGATGACCAATTGTTTGCATTCTTACGATAAACAACCAGGTTTTAAGGCGCATCTCCTCTGCAGGTACAAGGAGAACGAGAAGCTGCCTGAACACGTCAAAGAGAAGCTGCACTGCCTCTCCACCATCCTCGGCCTGCTGGCCAATCCGGCGCCTCGTCACGCGCATGCGCATTAGCCGTCTGCAGAGAACCCCCCCCACGTTAGCATTAGCACCCTCCAGATCGTCGCTCCGCTGTTGCTGTAAATATTCTGTCTATATCTTTGCTCTTTTCTTTGTTTCTTTTTTTTTTTTATTTACATGTACAGAAGACTGATTATGAAAAGATTTTTATTTTTATAACATGTTTATAGTGTCTAAAATAGCCGTGTTGTAAAGTTTTCCTGTCTCATGAACTTGGTGATGCAATAAACATCTGGAGGTGGAGAACTAGAGATCTGATTGGTTGGTTTTCTCTTCAGTTTATTAAAATGAAAATATTTTCTATTAATTGTAAAAGTGAAACTACAGTTGAAACCAGAACTTTACATATACTGAATAAAAAGATACTTCTTTATCTCAATGTATGAACTTAAACATTTCAGGAAAAAAAAATTAATTTCTGAGTTTGAAAAGTTTAAAATTTCTAGAGAAATTTTTTTTTTTTTGTCCGTTTTCGTCTAAAGTCAAGTAGAAATTTGCTACAAAACTACAATTTTGAAATTGTCTAAATTTTCTACGAAGTTCAAAGACATTTCTTAGTTCAAAGAATGAACATGTGGCTAGGAAAATACATTTTTGAGACCTCAAATTTTCTGTCAAATTTTCTAGAAAAAATAGAAAAATTTTACAATTTTCCAAGAACTAATGTTTTTGGATTGACTGAACTTTTCTAGAATTTGTATTGTTTTGGAAATTTCTGCATTTCAGAAGTAACAAATTTGCTAAAAGAAATCCCTGAAAGTTTGAGATTACCGTAGTGTCCGGACTATAGAGCGCACCTTACTATAAGGTGCAACCATAAAGTTTTTTAAAAAACTGGAGACTTGCATTTAAAAGCCACTCCGGGCTGTAAGCCGCTGGTCTCGGTTTTTCACAAGGACGCGACGGAGTACATCTATTAAATATGTATTCGTTCACGCCGAGTTTAAAGGCAGCGCTTATCGATCATTACTGCCAGATCGATAGCCTTCAACTTAAAAGCTGCATCATATGAACTTCTTCGTGTCGTTTCCCAAATGAGGGGTGTAAGTTTGAAAATATTCATATTTCTCCGTCTTGCCTGCTGCTAGCATGCGCTTGTTCTGAATGAAAATTAGCACTTTCTTCTTCGATTTCCAATTTTGACTTCCAATGATTCACTTCCTGCTAAAGCGCTCCCTGGTGGTTGAAGAAAAAGCCACAGAAAAGCCGCACCGCTCAAAGCGCGGGGAGAAAAGTAGAGGCTTATCGTCCGAAAAATACGGTAACCTCAGAAATTCTATTTATTTATAAAACATCCAAACTTCCACTTTATTCCCCCAAAAATTTTTTATTAATCTTTTTTTTTTTTTTTCTGATAGAAATGTATTTTCTTCTTTCTACGAGGGCCTTGTGGCAAAATTTGGTTTTTACCAAACTGAATTGTTATTCCAAAACAAGACATTTGGTCTTATTTTACTTCAGTTAGAAAACATAACCCGTAACTAACCTTCCTTATTAAACACCCGAATGATTGAACAAAATCAGGTCACCATATTAAGACAACAGAGGTTTCACATGTTTATTTTTGCCTGTTGAACTGGCCCTTTAATTAAAAAAAGGTCAAAATTGTGGATCTTAATTACAGAACTCTTACAAAACATACTATATGGAATTAAGCCTCGGCGCATATAAACATTATACAAGACACCCAAGAAGTAAACATTGAGGTGAAGAAGCTGGGAGCAGGAAACAGTCTGGGCCGCAGATTATTTTCACCGTGAAAAACAGGAAGTACAGGGAAGCGTTAGATTCTCCTGACCCCGCTTTAGTTCGGATCACCAGTATGGATTTAAAGGTTCTGGCCCAGAGAGATGCTGATGAGGAAGCTGCAGAGACAATTAAGTGGAAAAGAAAATGGGAGGAATGATCTCCAGGATTCAGGCTCAGAGGAGTGCAATCATTTACAGTCTGAACCGCGGTTCTGGTTTGATTTGATCAACATGCGAGCCATTTTACTGTAAAATATGCTCAAAAACATCACTGCTCTCAGTTTATTTATATAAAACATTTTCCCATAAAATCTCAATAAAATAAAGTTACTCTCATTAGATGTCAAGACAAAAGTATAAACAAACCGGAGTAAAAAAAAAAAAATCACAGTGAACACTGGGAACAAGAGCTGGACCTCCTCCCTTCACACGGATACAGCAGCTGGAAGAGGAACCGGGTCAGAACAGAGCTCAGCGAAGCGACGGACAGAAGTTCTGCAGGAGAGGATGAGCGACAGGAAAACGGATTCTTCCTTAAATCATCCAGACCAGAAGTTTTCAAAGTGTGAGAGAGCAAATAGAAAACTGTCCTGCATTTCATCGAAGTTGTTTCTGAAAACCTGTTAAAGTTGCTGGATGCGGTTTACCTGCTTAAATACCAAAATACTTCTGGCTGTGCTAAATATTTAGCTTCATTCAAAACATTTAGACTGAAGCTAAACGTCTAGCTTCAAATTAAGTATTTAGTTTGGAGTTAAATATTTAGCTTTCTAACTAAATATTTAGATTCCATAACAAAACTTGGTTTCATACTCAATATTTAGCTTGGTAAATAAAAGCTAAACATTTAGCTTTTCATATAAATATTTAGTTTGAAGGCAAATACCTAAATATTTGCTTTAAGCTAAATGTTTAGCTTCCTAACTAAACATTTAGTTTCAAATGTTATACACCTTCACACTAAATATTCAGATTGAAGCTAAATATTTCACTTGCTAACTAAATATTTTTGTTTCAATCTAAATATTTAGTTGAGATTTATCTAAATATCTATATTTAGTTCAACCTAAATATTTAGTTTGAACCAAATATTTCAGTTCACACTAAATATGATTCGCTAACAAAACATTTTCTTTCAAACTCAATATTTAGCTTGCTAACTAAATGTTTAGTTTCAACCTAAATATTTAGCTAGATTGAAGCTAAAATCTAACTTGCAAACTAAATATTTGCTCTAAGGTAAATATTAAGCTAAGTAAACATTTAATTGAAACTAAATATTTAGCAGCTAACTTAATATTTAGTTTGAAACTGACATTTATAAATAAATGAGTAATAAGGAGAAAATATGGTTTAGATTTTTTTGCTCTCATGGCTAAATAACCGAATTGTTGCCCCATAGTGGGGCATCTTAATATCCAAACCATGAAAACCCAAACTTTAAATAATCACCAGAAACCAAACTGATTTAAATAAATATTTACCCATTTGTCTCTAGCAAATGTCTTGGTGAAGTTGGCTAAACGTCTGTGGATATTTTTTCTGAGGAGCTCAGGCGTCTCACACTTTGAAAATCTCGGATCTTTTAGTTTATTGTTTTAAAGTGACGCTTGTTGAAGGAGAGGATCCACTGGAATATCGGAAATCAACTCTGGAATTTCTCTGCAGACACGAAGGACGGGGAATGTGGTCGCAGAAAATCAACATCTGGAGCCAAACAGCTGCAGAAACGCCACCAGACTTGGTCACGTGACCACGGATGTTCAACTCTTCTCTCTCAAACTGACTTCATGGCACTTGGATAAGAACTCCCTTCTTCTGACCCGACAGCGGCCTGCAGGACCGTCGCACTGCGGATGCGCTTCAGTCTCAGCGTTTGGCGGGATCGGGCCGTTAGCCGCCGTTAGCTACCTCGCCTGGACTCTTTCTTTACAGCAAAACTGAACTCAGCCGTTCGGTTCCCAAAGGTTCACATTACAGTACTGATACAGTCTCATCGGACAGGACCAAATGTACAAAAAGGCAGAGGAAAGAAGCTGACACCCAATCACCAACAGTTTCAGTAACCACAGAGGAAAAGGCCTATTTTTGATTAGATACATTATTAACATCATAATTACTCTGATTATTATTCATCTTCATTATTATTATTATTATTACTGTCACCACTGTGATTTGCTTAGGAATCAAGCGGGCCGGGCCGGGCTCAGTCACTGGGAGGAGGCCTTCGTAGCTATCGTGGAGACGCAGTGCTGCTGGAAGTTGGGCGACACGGCCGAGTTGCAGCCCAGTCTCTGCAGCTCCTTCCCGCGCACGCTGCTGCAGCAGCAGCACGGCGCCTGGGGGCCGGCGCCGCCGCCGCTTACCGCCAGGCCTTTGGGCTGGTCGCCGCCGGGAACGAAGTCCGGGTTGTGGCTCTGCAAGACGCCACTGATGTGGCTGAGCAGGTCGTTGAAGAACTCCGGAACGCCTTCATAACCTGGAAGCAGAGAAACGCTCAGGAAACGACGAGACGGTGCTCAATTTCCCAAAAAACAGCAAATTAACTGATTATCAATTAACTGATTATTTCTGACGATTAATCAATTATCTTGATGATTAACTGATAATTCGGATGATTAATTGGATAAGATGGCCTTTTTTTGTAGAATCCGGTTTGAAATTTATTGATTGCCCAATTAGATAAAATTCCAATAATCAATTAATCACAGTTAATTGTTTCATTACTGACATAATTTACTTACTATGGAAAATATGAAGTATGACACAAACTATTTCTCTTTTCATAACTAAGCTTTTATAATAAGTAAAACTATCCAGAAACTTCAACTGAAAAGTCAAGTTTGCTGCAGCTAAATCAGATTTTGGTTATTTCAATAATTGATTAATCGTGATTAATCACAATTAATCCAATTAATCGTTCAGTTATGGTTCTAATACATCAATTAAAAGCAGATTTGGCTTCACCAAAATGTATTTGGAGTGTGAGTCAATGCGAAGACTTGGTCCTTCAGTGATTAAAAATATCTAACATTTTTTACCTGATTAATCGTCAAAATAATTGATAGATTAAACAATTCTTCAGCTAAACCTGAGCTTCTGCAACATAAACACCCCATGTTTATTGGCTACAGGGTGAAACAGCGCCGATGCCGCTCTGATCTGAAACAGCTCAGCGCCACAGCAGCGACAGGAAGTCATCATTTTTAAACAGCTGCGACGAGGACCAGAGCGAAACGCCGCTCCAGTTCCCGACCAAACAGAGATGATTCAGAGCGAAGCCGTTCGTACCGGGAAACGCGTTGATGTCGATGACCGCGTGCTGACCCGTCTGGTTGTTGATGATGACGTCAATGCCGAACAGGGACACGCCCAGCGCCTGCCGCAGAGACTGGGACAGCTCCCTGATGACATCATCGCAGGGCGGCTGGGACACGCCCTCCACGTTCTCCCTCTGAGGCCGACGGGAGGAGAGTTAAAAAAACCCCAACATATTACACTCTTCCAATGGTGAAATTCAAGAATCCAGGATTTAGCAACGTAGTTTATATGATATTGTTTATTACTGATATTATTTCTTGTGATAAACTAAAATAAAAGCTAATTTAAGTTTTTTTGAAATGTCTCTCTTACACGCTTGACTGGTCCGAGAACACGAACTAAAAAACCAAAGCCAAATTTAAATGAGTTTATTAAACGTATAAAACATAAACCAACTTTTATTTCTATTACACAAATCAATAAGTCATTGATAAGTTAGGAATATTAAATATTCAAAAATAAAGTAAAGTAAATTTCCTGCCAAGTTTTATGTCATTTTGCAAATAAAAATGATTTTGGTGATTCCAGGAAAATTCAAGCATTTTTCAAGGCAGGGTTTCAAACTTTTCCAGCACTGCATTTGGAGATAAAAAATAATAGAAATTAAAAAAAGAGAAAAAGAAATTATATAATTTATTATTGTAAACTAAAATATGGCAAAAATTTTCTTTCACTATGTTTAGAAAAAAAAGCCCAATTTTAAAAAATTTTGTTTAAAAAATAAGTCATTGAGTCATTAGAAATAAATACTAATTACACTGAAACAATCCTAATAAATTGTGTTAAATGACCTTTCTGTTCAAATTAAATGTTTAAACAAACAATGTAAAAAAAAATCTCTAAAAAAAATTCTTGCTAAGTTTTCTGTCATTTAGCAAATATAAATAATTTGGGAAATTATAACTGACCTGAAACAAAAAAACATATCGGATTTAACTTCAGACTATATAAAAAAAATTCATAAATGTGTCTTTTTGAAAATATTTGGTTTCAAGTGTAAGTAATGTTTTCCAAACCTTGGAAGCCCCTAATTGAAATTAAAGGATTTTCAAGGATTTTCCAGCACCCGTACGAACCCTGAATAAAGAAACACAGAGACCCACCGAGGTCAGGTCTGAAGACGACTCGGGTTTGGAGACGTTGTGGCTGTTGAAGAAAATGGCTTTTCGTTCTGAAACATGCCAAGAAACAGAAAACAAAAGATCAGTTTCACATCCCGGCCTGCAGGTGGCGGCAGAGGCCAGCAGTCGCAACGAGTCGCACAGGAACCCAAAGTGAGTCACTTTTAAAAATTTGTTAGATTTAGCTGCTTTGTGTTTGATTTGACACATTAAATGTTGATTCAGAAAGTAAAATTTGTAAAAAAAACACAAACATGGTTCTTAAATACTAAAAACATAAAAACAGCTGTTAACAAAATTCACAAACACTTTAAAGAGGAATCTGCAAAGTGGACTTTTTAAGATTTTTAAGTTTAAAAGTTCTTCCAGGTGTTGAAATGTGGAGATTTCTAAAGACAGCAGGAGAAACTGTGATGAAAGGATGAAACTCCATTTTAAACCTTCTGTTTTTATGCATTATTTCTAATTTTCTGAAGACAAAGAGGAAAAAATCTAAATTCATAATGATCAAAATCTTTTACAACACAGACCAAAAATGTCAAGTAGACTGAAGTCATGGATCACAAAACAACAAATTTAAATATATAAAAAGAGAAACTTACCTGCTAAATAATAAAGTAAATAAGGAAATACAGTGAACCCTCGTTTTTCGCGGGTTTGCGTTTCGAAAAGAACCTGCGATAGGTGAAATCTGTGAAGTGGTTACCTTTATTTTTTACAATTATTATACAGCATAATTAAATACTCTACATTGAAACCAAAGAATAAAACCCGTTTTCAGGCCCAAGCATTTTTTAACCAAATATCACGCTTTCTTACAAATAACTGCAGTAAAAATAATCATTTTAATCATCAATACGAAGTACAGTAGGACAAATTGTGACTTGTGTATTTCCTCTGTGACGCTGCGTCCTGACTCACACAAGTAGAGAAGAAACGCGGAGACTGTTTAGCCAATCAGGACGCAGAACACAATGCACTTTAAAATAAATCCCAGCAGCAGCAAGGCTGTGAAAGGTGAACCGCGTTATAGAGAGGGTTCACTGTCTTTAATAAAACAAAAGTTTATATTTGTTGTGGGGCTGAACTGATTAACTGATAAATGTAATAATCGTCAACTAATTTAGTAATTGATTAATCGTTAACTGTATACTTCAATTAACGATTAATCTGATTAATTGTTTTGGCCTTACTTTTTATAATCAACTTTCAGAGTATTTAAGGAAACTATTTGTTCTGTTGAACCAAATTACTGCTATTTAAAATAATCCTGAGGGCCCGGATGGCCCCCAGTATCTAACTGGTCCAATCCCAGTGAGGATCCTGCTTCAGACTGAATTTCCCTGCTGAACGTAACTGTCTGTGTGCAACGACAAACAAAGCAGCTTACTACACTGCAGGTGAAAACGCTTTGCATGAGGGCCTCTACCGTGCAACATGCAAATACGGAGCCACCCGTCCAGGGGACAGCCCTGCTGCTGAGGCTCCGGCCTGCTGCTGAGGAGAAGCCGTGTTTACTCTGAGCACGGCTAAAATTTGCTGCAGCCCTTAAAAGGCCAGCAGCTGCAATCATAGGGACATTCAGAGCTGCTTTATGAGCTCTTTTATTGGGTGATCTGAACAAGCAGAGCAGATTGTACCGACGGACCGGTGTGGATGTGCGCCGCCTCTGGACTCCTCAGCCGCTGCTCACCTGCAGGCCCAGCAGGGAAGTTCTTCAGGGAGGGCCTCTCCACCACGGTGTAGGAGTCCCCCACCACAAACACCTTGTACAGCACCGCGTTGTGGTTGATGAAGCTCTGGATCACACACGGAGGCTTCACGTCCTTCAGATCCTCTTCGCTGAAGATAATGGCCATCTGAGGAGAGAGGAAAAATGTTGAACCTGAACCCACATCACCGCTGTTCGCCATTTTAATGGTTTATTAGATTAAAATTAGTTCCAATGTATTAACTAATAGCCTCAGACGGTCTTTAGTGTTGTAGTTTGGCCGCCATCCAGCAGAGGGCGCCGCTGGTCATCCTTAAGCGGAGCCAAACAGTTGAACAGAAACAAAGATGGCGGCCTTGCCACAACGGTAAACAGTAACGGTCGAAACAGAGTCCGGTTTGGGATTCAAACTGCACTGCATGAGTGTCTATGTTGAAATTTAAACACGCAACAAGCTCAATAAGATTCACTTTAAAAGCGCTCCGTGACGAAGAAACTTCAACTTTCCATCAAAAATGATTTCAGCGCTACGAAGGCGAAGATGACAGAAAAGCGGAGGAAATAACGGTTGATTCTGAGAGCCGCCGCGAGCTAACGACACTTCATGGAGTTTTAACTTTCCTTCAGGAGCAACAAGAGACTTTCTGTACAAACATCTCTATTCTCGGCGAGTTTCATTTTATTGGTCTCATGTTTTATTTTTTTAGTAGCAACCTAGGGGGTTCCTGTTTTGTTACATTTTATGTTTAACAATATGAGAAAACTACAATTTTCAGTATTTAGTACAAATAACAGTGTTTAAATGTATTTATTTATAAAAATGTAGCCCTTTATATTATAGAAAGCAGAGCTGGATAGTAACTAGTTTCACCTTAATATCGTTTCTCATTCAAAAATCACTGATAGCAGAAAAATTGTAACATGAGAAACAACATGGCGCCAGTAAGGACGAGCAGTTAAAGCACTTTATGGAAGTTTAAACTTTAATTCAAGAGCAAAAACAATCTGTCTGTTCATGGGGAATTAAAAGTTTCACACATTTTATTGCTTTCGGAGTTGAGTAGTAACTGATTACATTTACTTGATAAACTATTTTGGGAAAAAGTTACTTTTTAGGAATATTTTTTCTATGCTGTAGTTTTTACTTTTACTATTAAGTATCTCTACTGTTAGTTGAGTAAAATTCTGGATTTTCTACCCACTACATGAAAAACATGTTTTAACCAAAATTTACCAGACACAGACCTGCAGTTTTTGTCAAAGGTTTATAAGTTTTTATTGAAAGAAATTGATTTGGAAAAAAATCTTTTGCCTGATTTTGTTGTTTAATAAATTGTCATTTTGGTCCATTTTTATGTAACTTTTAAGCATTAAATGATTAATTTGATCAGTTAATAAGCACTGAAGTAAACTTTTTTACCAAATACTTTTTACTTTTGAGTAATTTCTTGGATGGTTAATTTTCACTTTTACTTGAATACAATTTTGGTGTACTCTTCATTTTTTATTTTCCTATTCAGTAACCTAAGAGATTCCCGTTTTGTTATATTTTATAAATAACTTTAAACTTAATAAAGTAAGATAAAGAATATTTTTCAGATTAGTCAGTATTTAATACACAAAATGTTTTTGTTTTTTGTTAAATTCAGTAAATTATAAAAAGTATAACCCTTTATGATGTGGAACGATGGTCAGTCCTTTTTATGCAGGAGAAACGTCAGGTTTTCAGGAAAATTGCCACTTATCAAGTAATCAATAGTCGATTGATGGGATCAGTCATCTTTAGATTAATTAATTTATAACTTGCATCCCTGGTTTCCCATTCATCTCATTCTGGTGTTTGAACAGAGTTAATGGTCAATCCCAAGGTGATCCAGTATCGACAGGAAATACAGCTTCTCACCTCATGGGAGTTGGTGCCATGAGCCACACGAGTTTTGCAAACTGTGGAGGAAATTTGAATGGTCAGAACTCAAACGGATCTCCGATGGAGCTCATAAAAATTGTGGCTAAAGGATGGAGACTCACTGAAGGGGAATGTGAGACCCTGCAGCTTGATCTGCTCCAGAACGTCCGGGGTGCATTCTGTGTTGAGGACCATGAACGGAGGAGAGCAAATCCTCTCATCTAACAAACACAGAAGAAGAAAGAGGGACATGAGGAAACAGATTATACCAGAAAATGTAACCACAAACATTTAGCTAACTTCATCAAGCCTATGCTAGAGACAGAGCGGATAGATTTTTAGTACTTGACACTGTAATTTGAGTTATTTAGCGTAAGCGAAAATAATAGAGCTTTATTCTTAAAAATTAGACTTTCTTTATATTAATCGTGCATTTACAAATGTCAGCCTCAAAATAAATATTTAATTAGCAAGTTAAATATTCAGTTACAAAACTAGATACACAGCTAAAGTTTTAGTTAGCAAGGTTAATATTTAGCTTCAAACTTTTTAGTTTCAAACTGAATATCTGGTTTGAAATTATTAGACAGCTAATTAGTTAGGGTCAAATTAAACAGTTAGCAAGCTACACATTGAGGAGTGTAGGCTACATATTTAGCTTCAAACTACATATTTAGTTAGTATGTTAAATAGTTAGCTTCAAATTAACTATTAAGCTTTGGCTTAAAACAATTGCTTAGATAGCACACTAAAGATTGAGCTTAAATATTTAGTTAGCAAGCTGAATATGTAGCTTCAAACTACACAGGTAACAAGCAAATCATTTAGCTTGGAGCTAAATATTTAGTAGGAAGAATTACCTATTAATGTTTCACTAATGTTTAGTGAATCATTAGTGAAGCGATGTCTCACTAATGTTAAGATAGCTAACAGTGAAATATGGGACTGGAAAATCAAGTCCAGCAGCAGGAACAACTTTACAGGAGCCTTAATGTTTGTGGAAACTGATTTCTCACTGCTCTCATCACACCCTTTAAAAAGCGTAAAGTTATTTTTAATATGCTTCTGGATTGAGCTGAAATAAATTTTAATCACATGTTTATTTAAATAAACTCCAAAAAACAACTCCATTGGTTTAGAACTTAGTGAGCTTTTTAATTGATCCATTTAATCAACGGAGATTTAAAAATTTATTCATTTTGTCAAACTCCAAATGCATAACTTGCCTTATGAAGCTATACTTTCATTATTAATTATTATATTAACTTCCCTTATTGTCCTACCAATGCCAGACGTTGTTAGTTTATTGCTTTGTATTTTTAGTCAGTCATTAACAGAATAAATTTGTGATACTAATAATTAAACGTGATTAGCTGCAACAACCATTCAAATTCAGATGTGAGTTTTCAAAGGTTTTGCAAACAGAATTCAACTTCAGTTCCACTTTCTTCTCAAAGATATTTAAATATAAATGAGTTTTAAAGTTACTTTATGTCTCTTCAAACATGTTTCAACATCAAGAATAAATAAAAATGACTAAAAGAAACTTTTAAGATGAGTTTTATTGGTTTATATGTAGAAGAAATAGTGGGGAAATAAGTCTTTCAATGGTATATAAACATCAATCCTAATGTATTAACCTCTTATTAAAAAGAAAGATTTGAGACCAATAATAAACAAACTAATAATTATGTGAATGGAAATGACTGATTTCAGTACGACGAGTCTTTCAGAAGGTGGTAGACTTGAAAAGCATGACATAAATCTGATGTAATAGTTATTTATATTACATCAGTTGCAAAAATCTAGACTCCGTACATCTTCGTTTTGTCACATTTTGTTTAGATGAAGCTAAACAAACTGTAAAATAAAAAGCAGCTTTAAAGATGAATGCTGGACTAGGAAAACATTTGAGACTAGAAGATAAAAATATTAAACCTAAATAATTTTGATTGTAGCGAGTTAATTGTTCTGGCTTTTAGCTCATTAGAAATCAAATAAAGGTTGGGGACATAAAATAGGCAAAACTATCATTTCAAAAGAGCAGGCTGCATTAAAAAAAATCTAATCTGTTTACTTTTGCATTTAAGTTTCTCAAATCTTGGTAAAAACAAAACAAAACTGAAGCAGAAACAATGTGAAAAACTTAGCTCCTCTTCCAGATAAAACCACAAATTATTTGACATTTCAACACCTGACTCATATGACAGGCAGGTGAATCAGTCATGCATGTGTTATTGTTTTCAATGTTTTCACCTTTAAACACACCAGTTTGTGACATGCTGGAACACTCTGCGGTTGTGCAACCGTTTCAGGAGGAACTGCACGCCCGGCGCGCCGTCATTAAGAAGTCATCAACGCTCGGCCTCTTTCCGTCTTATCTCCAGCAGACAATAAAAGCCTGTTTACATCATGGTTTGCATCACTTCCTGCAGCGGAGAGCTGCCAGCAGGAGCAAACAGGATCCCGAGCGCTGCGTCTATCTGCTCGCTACGCGCGTTTTAAATTAGGTAAATATTAGCGCAGATGAAA
The DNA here is from genome assembly GCA_903067055.1 of Poeciliopsis paucimaculata. NCBI lineage: Eukaryota > Metazoa > Chordata > Actinopteri > Cyprinodontiformes > Poeciliidae > Poeciliopsis > Poeciliopsis paucimaculata. Next base: position 15,890 of record CAEGAD010043689.1, read on the forward strand.
CCAAACAGCCTGACCTGTTCTTATGCAACAGACAGCAGAAGCTGTGAAAAATTACAGTTTTGCTTTTTTTTTTTTTTTTTTAAACAAAATGGCTAAACAGGTGATAATTACTGTACAACAGAATATTAAGGACAGACTGAGAAATTATAAAAACGTCATATTGGCAGAATAAAGACAAAAATAAAAAAGATGTAAAATTAACTGAATAAAGTTTTAATGAAAGCAAATCTTAAATAGTTTTTGTAATCAGAATATTTTCAAGTATTCATCCTTTATTCTCACAACTTCTTTTTGTACTTTATTTTTGTACTTTTTCTTGTGTGACTGTCTCAATATTACAACTTTTCTCATAACATTACGACTTTTTGTCGTACAACTTTTCTCTCGCAATATTACGACTTTATTCTCATACAGTGATGGCCGATCGACTAAAAGTCGTACTACAAAAAACACGAAGTTGTACAACTTTTTGTCAAACCTATGATTATTCTTGTAATACAATAATTATTCTATTTATTATGACTTTTTCTCATAATGTTTCATTTAAACTTTATTCTCGTATTATTTTGGCGTTATTCCCGTAAGACTTTAATCTAGTCACATGGCTTTAATATCGTGATTTATTTATTTTTTCTTAACCTGGCTCTATTGCTTTGTCATAGATAACAGAAAATTTTATCTATGACAAAATTTTGTCGACAATAAAAACAGGCTTTTTTTGTTACACACAGTTTAAGTCAAAAGTTTGTCTGGAATTTTAAAGGAAGCAGTGAAAAGTAAGTACACCCCCTGACTCATCAGGGTATTTGAGGCACACCTGTAACACAATAGAGAGGTGACGACCTTTGTGAGGTTTGAAGCCGGAGTCCCCCAGCTCTGGGGATTTAACTATACCACAGTCAGCAGAATCCCACTGAGCCGGAGAGGCTGCTGCAGAGGAGCGAGGGGAACCAGCAGCAGTTACTGCTGGGTTAGTTTAATTTACAAAGAAACCAAAATAAAAATAAATAAAAGATTCTTAAAATACTCACATTTTACTGCTTTTCTTTTTATTCCAGATTTTTTTATTAGTTTTTACAACATTTAGGACATCAGTGCACAAAACATTTACCTGATTGAGTTTTTATCATTATTATTATCTCTATGTTAAATTTTTTCATGTTTTTTTTTTATAAGCATCTGGACTAAATTAAGAAATATTTGAATTAATCCCAGTGGGAAACAAAATGTTGTATTTTATATTATATAATTTCCTTCTGAGTTATTGTAGATGCTGATGGCTGTCAACTGATGAAAGCTGAGATAAAAGTCTAAATCAATGTAAAAAAAGATCTTATTTTGGTTTTTCTAAGCTTTTTTCTACCTTCACTGACAAAACCCCCCCAACATAAAACAGAAGCTGGTAGCTTTCCTAATCAATCTTTTTTTTTTTTTATACAGCTGCCTTTTTTTATGCGTCTGTTACTCCCTCAGTGAATATGTACAAGAAATACCAGTTTTTCTGTTCTTTTAATTTAATTTTTTTGTAGAAATACCATGTAAATATTTTAAAAACTGGTTTTAATCCCATGAGATACGTTGATATTAGGCAGATTTGTGTGCATAAAAGCAGCATCAGACATATAACGGTGATCATACTAATGTTTTTCTTTTTAAAGAATATATTTTTAACAAGTTTGCACAAAAAAACTGCAAAAAGACAAGAAGTTGTTGAAATAAACTGCAGACAGTTTGCAAAGCTCCACTTTATGACAAGTTCAGAGAAGAAGAATGACGCTTGCCGACTCTGAACCCGGTTCCGATTCTGCTTAAAATGAGTTGGAAAACGTTGGAGAGTCACGAATAACCCCGGTGCTGCAGCGTCCACGTTGCATCAGCGAACCACGGGGCCTGCTGGTGGAAAGACACGTCAAACAGAGCCGTCACACGTCTGAAACCTTGTCAAACAGAAAGTGTTTCGGGTCCACAGCCGACGATTGATGGTAAAGAAAGGAGGGAGCGGGAATGCTGCGCTCTGCCGGAGGATCAATCTGCGGTTCTGTGTAAACACCGAACGCCTGGAGGAGACCCAACGGAGCCGAACAACTCAGTCACCGACAGTCTGTCAAACACCTGGAGACGCGCTCAGACCTTCAGGCTGTTAGGAAACAATCACCTCATTTACTTTTTATTTTGCTTTCAAACTCGTTCACAAAAATCCCCTCAAAAAACGTTCTCCTTTCGAAGAACCGGGACTCCGCTCAAAATTGTGTGTCATTAAAATAGGAAAATCAGACACATTTCTGCTATTTTACCAAATATTACAGTAATATTCATTTATCAAACAATGAGGGACAACAGAGTTTCCATCTGTTTGCTCATAAACAGCTGCTTTGATGCAGCCGCCTAGACATAAAAACACAAAATCTTACCAAGTATTTCTGGTTTTTAGTGCAAACATCCTAGTACCCTTGAAATAAGACAAACTAGCTTACAAGTAACTTTTCAATGGGAAGTAAATTCTTCCTTAATATTAAAAATAGACTATTTTCACTGGCAGATTATTTGACTTATAAAAAGACATTTTCCATGTTATGAGTGAAATAACCTTCCAAAAGTAGTAATGCTTTTTCATCCATTTTTAGGAGGTTTTTTTATTTATATTGCACAAAAGTTACTTATAAGTTAGCGTTGTCTTTTTCAAGTGTATTAAGATATTTGTAGTAAAAACTAGTTCAAGAATGCTTGGTAAGATTTTGTGTTTTTGCAGTGCATTTCAGGTGGAGATCATCAGGATTCAGGAATATTTGTAAAAATTAAGCTCCTTATTTGTTTGTATCACCTTTTTGCCTTTACTTCCTTTTATTTGTATAATCTCTGGGTAACTTCCGGTTGTTTGGTTTGATGCTTTTATTTTGACAGGACAACTTCCGCTTTATGCATTATGAACGGCAGCTTAGCAAAAACAAGTTGAAACTGAGTTTATAAAATTTAGCTTGATAGTAGTATGATTTTAATATTGAATATTTGTTTTACTGTATATAAAAACTAGAGTAGTTTTGAGACTATCGCCAATATTTTTAATTGTAAACGTTATTTCTAAGCTACGAACGTTACAGCTGTAAGAGGAAACATAAACAGGTACCTTATAGGAAACATTAAACGCTATTAAGTTCAAACTTACAGTAAGGAGCTCCTCGAGTGTTTCCAAACAAAACCGCTTCAAGTGTATTGTTCATCTCACACCAGACCGTTTCTCTTTAGCATCTTTAGCCGCCATCTTTACTTCTGCATCCTTCATGAAGACTGGCAACGGCGTCTGCTGGACGGCGGTCAACTACAACACTAAAATTATGTTTAATAGACGCTATTAGTTAACCAATTGGACCCAATTTTAATGTAATAAACCATTAAATCGACAATTGTTAACTACCGCTTCCCTCTGGAGATGAGGGAATCCTCCTTTTAGGCCTGGGTTGCCATGGCAGCCGCTTAAGGACCCCAGAGCCCAGTTTAAGCCCAGTTCATCACCAACATAACGACCAAAATCCTCTGACATGGCTGTGATCCACTGAAACCAGCCGGCAACAGTGAGACAGAACGAAGCAGCTCGGCTCTGCTATGAAACAAGCCATTGCGTCTGTTTAGACAGAAAGAAAAAAAACAAAGAAACGGCTCCTCTTCTTCTTCTCCTGCTTCTATTTTAGGAACACTGAGACACATCCGACCTGCCGATCCAATGCTCCGACTCCAGCCTGCAGCCCCTCGCTCTCAACAAATAATTTAAAGGTTTACGCTCCCTGCCTTATACGGAGGTGACGGGATGTGATTTCCCACCGGGGAATGTGGCCCCCGTCGTCAGCGACCCGCAGGCTAAAACACACTTTATGGGCTGATCGGGAAACGAACGACTCCGAGCCCAGTTTACAACTTCAGAGGTTCTCATGTAAACAAGGAGAGGAGTTATGGGTTCGGAATTAAAAAGTAGAAACCAAGCCAGAAGGGATGAGGGTTTTAACAGCAAACTTTGCACGAATCCACAGTAACAGAAATGTTTTGGTTTAACAGAGGACAGAAACTGCGAAACAAATTTCCTTCAGTGACGGACACCAACTGAAAAGCTCACAATGGCGAATGATGAATATCAATAGACGTAATATTCAATAATGTCACTGAACTCCGATCCAGAACCGCACAGCATTCTGGGGGATGTAGGCAGAGGAAAGCCACGTCTTCAGAAAACCTTGTGAAGACATGAAGAAGTGTAAAATATTGTGTCTTTAGCAATAGATAGAAACATCTCTTTAAAACCATCAAAGATGTACATTTAAAAATTATAAATACTGTTACAAAGCACATGCAGCTGCATAAGTTATTGTAACAGGCTGCAAATGGTTGGACTTGACATGTAGAAAGAAAAGCCGCCGAGCGATCATCTCAAGCAACTCCAGAGGCGACATGAAAAGCCAGATTTGGAAATGCACTCTGGAACGAAAAATCTGACCCAGTTACACCAGTTCTCCCAGTTCTGTCAGGGAAGCATACCAAAAAAAATTTCACAAACTATTGTGAAAGGAAACCCAAAACATTCGAGCCAAATCATACGGTTCTGCCAAATGATAAGAAAGCGTGAACAAATGTTTAAATCTGAAGTCAGAAGAATCTAAAGAAATATCTCCCTCACCATAATTTATTTAGAAACAGAAATTATTTTGGTAACCACACTTGACCAAGAACAGGAAATATTTAGTCTAAGGCATCAAGAAGAAAATGGTTGTTGATGGTAAATATCTTTTCAACCTGATGATCCAGAACTGAGGCACTGAGGGGAAAAAAAACAGAAAAGAAAAATACAGAATTCTGATTTTAATCTCAGAATTCTTGTTTTCTAAAAAAAAAAAAAAAAAGTAACTTATTTCCCCCCCCCCGAGAGTTTAAACTCAAAGTTCAGGTGTTTTTTCTCAGAATTTTTAATAAAAAATAAAAAATTCTAATTTTGTCCTGAGAATTCTCAATTTTTCTTGAAATTCTGACTTTTTTCTCAGAATTCTAACTTTGTTCATAGGATGCTCACTTTTCCCTCAGAATTAAATTTTTTCCCATAATTTGGACTCCTTTTTGAATTTTTCTCACAACTCACCTTTTTCTCAAAATTTAAAATTTCCTCAGGATTTATATAAAATTTTCTTTTATTTTCCCCCGAAGAATTTTGACTTTAACCAGACAGGCAATGTGATGTTACTGATGGATGATGAAACTGCAAAATTACAATCCCTCTGTAACGGAAAAACTTGTTTAAATCCGACACGTTCCTCCTCCTCCTTCCTTAATTCCTTTAAAAAAAAATCTACTTGTCCAATAATTCAACAAAACTCTCTCTTCCGGCCTGATTATGCAGCAACAAGAGATTCTTCCGCCGATCAGCAGCGCTCTTACCTTGCATACACTTTTCTATCCTGTGGACGAGCTGGTAGGACTTGCAGCGGTCCAGCAGGGTTCGGATGGCAGGGAGAGGGTCCAGGACGATGGTCTCAGGGTGTGCGTCGATGTAGTCCTGGAAATGGAGATGGAAATAAAAACATCTGGGCTCATTTACAGGTTTTTAAAACATTTATGATCTAAGAGAATCAGGTTTTAAAGTATAGTGGCAGGGTCTACCGTTCCTGCTGTAAGACCACATCACAGAAATTCTTCCTAAATCGCAATAAAACAATGATTTACATGAGTTTACATGAGCTTGTTTTATGACCATGACGAGTTTGCAGCTCCTCTCTGTGTGCTTCGATGTTCTCTAGATAGCCGGATAAGAAAATAGCAGCGAACGAAGACTCATGACAGCCTGGTTACGGTCAGGGTTTAAACACTTTTCCCACAGTGAAACTCAAGCATTTCCAAGGGAGCTCTTCAAATCTTTCAAGCACCACAGTTTGGAGATAAAAACGAAACAAATTAACTAAAATAACACAATTTCACTTTACTCTGACATCATTTATTACTGTATTTTATGTTCTACAGCAGGAAAGGATAAACTAAATTGTAGCAAAATGTAAAGTTTTGAAATGTCTCTCTTACTTACACACCAACAATTTCAATTGTTTATTACACTGAAATAATCCAAACAAATTATGTTAAAGTAAATGACCTTCTTTTCAAATTAAATGCATATAAATAAAGTTTCAAAAAATCTCTAAACAATTTTCTTGCCAAGTTTTCTGACATTAAGCAAATGTGAATAAATTTGGTAATTCTGACTTAAAATAAAAAAAGATCTGATTTAACTTCAGAAAACGTCTTTTTATTTGTTGTATGAAATTATCTTGTTTCAACTGTAAATGTTTCCAAATTTATTTTTTAAATCCATCGTTAGATTACAAAAAAAAAAACGCCCAGCACTTTCAAGGACTTCAAACAGAATTCAAGCACTTTCCAAACCTTGAAAACACCAAATTGAAATTCAAACATTTTCAGGGATTTGAAGCGAATCGTAATTAAAGTTGTTTTGGCTTGTAGAGAGAACCGGGAGGTTTCTGTATCCTGAAAACTATAATTTTAGACTTTTATTTGAAGTCTTGACCTTTCTTGTTTGTTCACCTCCAATGTTTTCACTGCTACGTCCCCAATCTGCTGCCAATTTGCTTTTCTACTACAAGCAAAAACCACGAGCCGCCTTTTCGCTCACACATCTCCGTCCCTACAAACCTGAACCAGAGCCTGGCGGCGGCTCGGTCTGCGCTCGGCGGATCGCTCGATGCTCGCCGGCGGCTCTGTGGAGGTTACATCACTGTATGTCTGCCGGCTGCTCGGTCAGCATGAGGTCGCATGCTTTACATAACCACACGCTCTGTCTCCACTCCTGCCGTCTGTTTGTGACTCTGCTAACTCTCTCCACACCCAGCAACCCCCCTCCGTGTTCAACAGATCCGTCTGCTTGGTGGTACTTCAGAATCTCTACTGGGGCGGAAACGATTAATCGGGTTAGTCGTGATTAATCAGTTACTGAAATAATCGTCAGCTAATAAAACTGTACCACTTGAGGAGATCTGGGTAAAACCTATGTTTTTTTTTTTTGTTATCTTAAATGTAAAATGCAGGGTTTCCACCAGTGTATTGTAAGTCTGGCGGGCCACCAGACTATACTTGTTCCCCCCACCAGGCTTAGCATTGTTTATTTAAGTTTTTTTTTTTAAATTCTTGCGTTTTTTAAGACTTTATAATTGGTGTTCAGGTATTAATCTTCCAACCTTTCAATAACACATAATTATCAAGTGATATTTTAAAACTTCCTGTCAAATTTAAACATGACTCAAAAACATGATGATGAACCACCGGACTTAGCAAGTATTCCGAGAGAAAGCTTGAAAATGTATATGTATTTTGTACAATTTTGGCCTAATTACTGCTCTGAGTGCGTTGTTGTTTCAGCAAATTTCCCTTTTTCATAAGATCTTGTATTTTCTGGGTGTCAGAAGAAAAACAGGAGAACAGCGAGGAGAGGTGAGGGGGAGGTGAGAGAAAAGGCTCTTCAGCAGGTGCTGCAGGAGCGAAGCAGCCAGACGTATGTCAGCGTGGGCGTAGGAGAGGCCTGCACATGTTGCTCTGTTCTGGAGCAAATCTCCTCACTGGAGATCAGTCTAACACATAAAATACATTCAGGCATATTTCTGCATTTACATCAACCGACTCCAAATGGATTTACATCAGGCTGTAAATCCACCAGAACACAGTTAATGTTTGTAGGGACCTGGTTCGGTTCTTCCACCAGCTCCAGAGAAATACTCTGCATTTATTTTGCAACACGGAGCGCAGCTCTAACCTCTGAGTCACCGCAGAGAAACCAAGCATGACATTTTGTTTTAACTGAAGAGCTGTAACAGAGAGGAATGCTTCTTTCTCCGCAGCACAAAGATTCATTAAAATAACAGCAGCACGATAAGAAGAAAGGAGCCAACACTTATAATTCACACAGATCTGTAGACACAGAGGAAACCCAGGATTTGTTCTGCTCTGAGAAATTCCTTTTAACAAAATGTACTCCGATAAATCAAAACATTATGGCTACGTTTGTCTTTTTGTTTTGTTTTACCAAAATGCGACTCATTCAAATTTTTCACGGCAGTCTGAACGGCTCGGTTCTTGTAGCTGGTACTAATAACTATCATACTAAAGGATTATTTGAGCTATTATTCTGACACTTAATTGATTAATCAGATAAAAAAAAAACTTGGAACATTCCACAGATTTTTTTATTTAATCCCTTAAGCCTTTTCATATTTTATAAATATATTAAAAGATCCACACAAAAAATCAATAATTGAATCCCTTTTAAAATAAGAAAACAAACATAGTATTTCTCTACTGAATTTGATCCTGGTGAAGCTAAAGCTATGCCACTTAAGGAGTTTTGGATAAAACATATTTACAGACAAAGTTTTTTTTTTTTTTTTAATCTTAATTGCAAAATTGTAATTAGTTTATTCCTCTACTGCTTCTAAAACCAGCTTTAAAAAACCCACCCAGATGGGTTTTGGAAATAATTTTATGTCTTTTGGTGTCTCTCAAATGAGCCGTTTCAAAATCCTGCAGAATGTAAAGTCACAAATCAGCAGGCTGCGCCCCGTTGCCTAGCAACCCCCCTAAGGTCCAGCCCGTTGCCTAGCAACCCCAGCAAAGTTCTGGTCAACTGGCTTTACTGATGAATAGAATGGAATAGATTTATTGATCCCTAAGGGGAAATTGCTTATTTGTTGAAAGCTACTCAATCTTAAGTGATAAATAGAAAGTTTGTAAAAATACCTAAGAGTGAATAATAAAGAGTGAATAGTACAAAATGACCAGATATGAACAAATAAATAAATAATCAATCACATGCAATATATTTTTCAATAAATAACCTATAAATGAGTGCAGCAAAAATTTTAATCAAATAACAGACTTGGGCATTGTAATGCGCTGCACAGAAAAGACAAACTTTTTGTTGTTGACTTTTCATCCAGCAACCACCTGCTGCAGTCTTGTTGGTTGTGCTGGAAGTTCTACTAATGCTTTTCAAAAGATGTACAGTTGTATTGTTGCGCATTAGGTGGCAGCCATTTTCACATGTTGGTGTAAATGCTGAGTTGTGAGAGTGGCCAACAGCAGCTTTAGATTTAAAGTGACAAAATAAGCAGAACTAACCAGACTAAAATCTTACTATGTAAGGATTATTTTGTGCAAAAAATTTAATTAACCTGTCTATGTTAGAGACCTATCCTAATCTGTTAAAGGACGCATAAATGTCCCACCGACTAGCAGGCGCCATGATGGAGAGTTAATTGATGGTATTTACCTCTCAGTAGTCATAATGTTATGCCTTATTTGGCTGTTTGGGTGCAACTAAGCTTTATATTCTCCTTGAGTACCGCCACTTGTACCAGAACTACAGAACACTGTGCTCTGACTTCCTGTTTGTCCTCCCAATGGTGTCAGGAGAACCATTAACACGCCGCCGATCACCATCCCAGTTTCTATGAATCCGCCGGAGTGACCGGGTCAAAGTCAGAGCAATAAATTCATTTTACACCATCTGCTGCTCTGCCAGCTTCACAAACACAAACAGCAGATCGCTTCCCCGTGGGAGGATCCCCACCTCGGATTTCCAGGTTTACCAAGTGCCGAAGTTCAGCCCATGTTCCTAATTCCCTGAACTGGCACCAGTTTCTGATGAAAATATGAACCTCATAAATGTTTACTGTCTCTGGCAACAAACAGAATGCAGATACGGACCGGCAGCAAATCTCTCAGACTGCTGCTGGGTCTCATGACCCTTAGAGGTCGCCACGTACTGGGCCGAGTTGTTTGGCTCTCACTAACTGGGATTTATTCTGCATATGGCTCAGTTAAACCACAGCCTTATATAATCACAGCCTCAGAAGAACTGATTCTGTGGAAAAGGGTGGAACGTATCGCATCGTTTTATCGTGAAAATGTTCTGATCCTGCCACAATAAATTTGAATTATTGATGGTAAATAAAAAAAGAAAACTGACAGCAGAGAAAATGACAAAAATAACATTTCTAATCATAGCGGTTGCTCTATAAATCAATAAATATCAGTAAATTCAAAATCTGATTAAATGTGTGAAGTAGAGCGACATAAATAACTTTCTGTCATTATAAGTGGCATCCTGAAGAAGCCTGTTTATCATGGAAATGTTTTTCAACACAATATTTATATTTACGGTGCTATGAATGCTGCCCCATGCAGTCACAGCCAGTCACCTAAAAAAAAAAGATGTAGTAGTTTTATCAAATTAAGATCTTTATCAAAGAGGAGTAAAAACGTTTTGCCAAGTGGGCCAAAAAATCCAAACCCAAAATCAAGCAAATAAAGTAACTCAATATTACTGTAGATCCAAAACCTGATAGGTATTTTTATGGAGGTGTATTAGGGCCATAGTAGATAGTAGATAGTTTCTATTTTGGCCCTAATAGGCCATAGTTGATTTTGCATGTTTGCTGCTAATACATCTAGTTTTCAGTTTCCTTTGGGCTCGACTGAATAAATTTATTTTCATTAATAAGAACACGATTTGCGTCACTTTGTTTCAAAATACTTGCTATATTTGGCCAAGTTTAAGAAAGAATAAAAGCTGATTTGGATGCAGCAAAGTTTGCTTTTCAGTCAAAGCTTGGTTACAAACACACAAATACTTTGTGTTGTACTTTACATTTCCCTGTGTAGGAAAATTATGTTGGTAATATCTTTTACCTCTATTACAAATTAAAAGTCTCCATCTGGACCTAAAGGCCTAATTTGTATAATTTTTTAATTGCAGTTTGCGGCCACACCAAATCAATCCAACGGCCACAAATGGCCCCCAGGCCGCACTTTGGACACCTCTTCTTTATCATTATCACAATAATGCCACAATAAAAGTCTATATCACCCAACCCTGCTGCTGTGTCGACCCAGTATGAACCCAGTTTAGTTCCAGTTAAGAATTAAGCTGCATTTTTTTAACAGTTCAGTCGTAAAATACTGAATAGCTGCCATCTTTAAAATGTCTGCATGTGAACTTTTTATTTTCTTTAATTTTGATGCTATTGAGACTTTGTCCACAAATTCACACCTGTACTCTCTGGACCTGCAGCACGGCTTGTGAATCGTTCTGGTCCGCTTCCAGAATGAGGTCGGTCAGTTTATGGATGATGAGGTCCAGCGGACCCTGGTCCTCCAGAGGCTGGCTGAGGTCCAGCTGAGGGCAGAACAAAACAGAAACAAGCACCTCAGATCAAAACAAGTCCTTCAAGCTGTTATTTTCAAAAGGTTTTGAACCAAGAAGACAGCTGGAACAAACTGAGTTAAAAAAAAAAAAAGTAAAACAAACCATTTAGTAGCGTTCAATCGATTAATCGATTACTGAAAAATTATCAACTAACTTAATAATTTACTAATCATCTTTTGAAAGAAAAAGAAAACACGCTTTGCCAAAATTGTGCAAAAATTTTTTAGACATTTTGCATTTAAGATTAAAAAAATGTTCATTTATTATTTTTATAATATTTAATTTTATTATTATTCAACTGAAATAATGTTACATTGTTACATTTTAGGCAATAAAATGTTTACTTATAAAAGGAATTGAATTGTTTATGTCTTAATGTATTCTAATACTGGCACAGAATATCAGATTAATCGATTAATCGTCATTTATTTTCTCATTTCAACAAGAAATTGAATTATTTGTTCATTTATAAATACACATTGCTTATAAAAAATCTGTAGGATCTACTTTTTTTATCCAATTAATCGTCAGACAACATAATCGATCACTAAAATAATTGCTAATTGTGGCACTAGTATAAATTGATTTATTCAGTCAGTAGAATTGAATTATTTTCATTGTTTCTTTTGAAGCATCCTCCAGTTTAACACCGGGTAGATTTGACCAGCTATACATCGTTCTTCTGTAAAAACTGGGAACGTGAAGGAGGGATTGTGGGAGTCTGGAGCGAAGAGCAAAACACAAAACCCTTTCAGCAGAAATAGCAGAATTTTTTTTAAAGCTGTGCTGATATTTACACAGTTTCCATCAGACAGTGTTGAGGAACGAGCTAACGCCGACCAGGACCGAGACTGAAGCAGCAAGTCTCCATCAGGCTACACAGTTAATGCATCGCAGTAAATATAAATATAAAACTGAATCTAAATATCAAATGTCTGTAATATCAAAATCATTAACGTTTCACAGCTTTAACTGGCTTTTCTGCACACAGCCAAGATAAATCCGACATCAGAAAGAGCGGTGGGAGCATAGAAAGGAAGGAAATGTGGAATAAATGTAACTAATTTCATCATCATTATAGTACTTAGCATTAATATCTAAATGCAGCTTCTTCCTAACGTCATACAGCCTCCAATGATGAACAAGTAAAACCAGCAGGAGAGATTACTGGGAATAAAAGCTGCAATTAGGGAGAAATAGCTTAAAAATAAAATATCAGCTTGTTTTCATACTAGACATGTAATAGATTTATTTTCTGAAAAATTTATAAATGACAGGGAATACATAAAAAAAGTATTTTTGTAATTTGAGAATTTTTGTTTAATTACAAGAATATAGTCAATATATTAGCAAAATAAAGATGCAATTTTACCAGAAGTCTTAAAATTAAAAGTAAATTTATATTTACTGCAATGTATTAACTGTGCAGAAAAAGGTTGTTTTAATTAAAACTTGAATTACAACTTCATTCTGTTTATTGTAATTACTTTATTCTGTTTATATTAGTAGACTTGTATTATTTCAACTTTATCATCATATGACTTTATTCTCATATTTGTGCAACTGCATTCTTGCAACATTATGACTTTATTCTACTAAAAAAAATAAAATAAATCCTTGCCTTATATTTTATTGTAGAGCTGACTTGAATTCAAAGTCCAATTAAAAAGAAGATGTAAAAGTTATTTGTCAAACAAGATGGCCGCCTTGGGTGCGCTGACATCTAAACTACGGAAGCCCAGTGGTGGAAAAAAAATAATCCAGATTTTTAAATAATTCTGAAACCAAAAATGGAGGGATTGCAACTAGAGTAAAGGTTTGAAAAGTATCTAACCCTCTTTGTAAAACTTGTAAATATTTTTGCATTTCTAAGAATAAATAACTTTAAAATTCTAAACAAACATTCCTGCAATGTCAGTTTGTCTTTGACCTGATCACCCGTTTCATAAGACATGTTTACTTGTTGTTTTTTCAGACTAGAAACCATTAATTGCGGCGCTGTAAATATGCTACAGCTGTTTCTATAACTATCTGTAAAAAGCCTCCCAGCCGCCTCCTGGCTGATCCTACGGGGCTTTTCAAAAGAAACAAGAAAACACCTCATTAGCATTCCCATGAAGCCTAGCACTGCAGAAAGGCTGCCTGAACATACCAAGCAGTGAAGAAGCAGTCCAACAGGAGAGGCAGATTTAACAAACCGAGGGAATAGGAAGCACACATGTGATGTAACACGCACAGAAACAGGAAGGACAGGCTGAGGCCTCCGCTGATGCATAACTGGAGTCTCCCTAACTAAAGTTTGTTTTACACATGCCTCAGAAAACTGGGAGTTCAGAGAAAGAAAGCTAGTTTATTAATGCAACTGCACATAAACTTGTCAGCTAATCAGCTAGCAGGGCCGGCGGATCATTAGCGAACAAAAACAACGGAGCCACACCTGTGCAAACAGGCCAGAGAGCAGCAGAACCCGGCTGTTCTTTGTCCCGTTCTGACGCCGAGTCAGCTGATGGTGAATACACACCTTTGTCACACAGGTGTTGATCAATGAAGGAGCTGTAAACCTATACGGTTTCAGTTGGTTTAGGGGCAAGGACAGCCAGCGCTGGTTAATGATTGAGAAAGGTGTGAGGGATAGGTGACTGATTACAGTCCAAGTCCGACCCGAGACTGAAAGGCTGCAAAGTGATTCTTCAATCGCTGTGTACAGTTACTGTATGTATAGGGAGCATGGAGACTTTCAACGTATGTTTGATAACGTCTGTTTTATTATCTCACTTGATAACAGACAGAAACTAGCTTAAACTAAATCTGCCGTGAGGAACCTTTTATTAACGTTTCTCCACATTGTCCTTGTTTTAAATAAACTGAACAAACGGTACACTTTGCCAGTACAATTGGAGTCTTAATGTCAACTGAAATCTGACTTTGTAGAAAGCAAAAACTGGAACTTGGGCTTAGGAATAAAACGATTAATTGTGATTAATCTATAAAATAATTGCCAACTAATTTAGTAATGGAATAACAAACTAACATAAGCGGTACACTTCGACAGTACAGAGTTGACATCTTAACGTCAATTGAAATCTGACTTTGTAGAACGTAAAACCTGGAATTTAGGCTTAGGAATAAAACGATTAATTGTGATTAATCTACAGTTAAAATAATTGTCAACTAATTTAGTAATCAATTAAATGCCAACTGTCATATACAGATTTAAAAAATGCCATTTGCTAAAAGAACAACATAGTCATAGCAGTCAAAACCGTACAAAACATTTGCATATTTTATGGGTGCAACTAAATTATTTTTGATTATTCTGACGATTAATCGAATAAAAAAAAGTCACATTCTGATGATTTTTTTTAAATTTTATGCAAGATTCAACATATATTAAAACAATTAAAATAAATCATCATTCCTTTTTATACAAGTCAGCTTTTATTGTCAAAATGCAGCATAGCGTAGCTTTAATGCACGCCGGGTTAATTGTAGCAACAGAAATCCCAGAGAACATTTGTTACTAAACATGTTATTGTTGTAAATTGTCCTTTTAAATCTAATCAGTGGGTCATGTTTCAACACGAGGAGACATGTCCGAACAACAGTTTTACGCTGACCCAATTTCCCAGACTGCTTATTATGTTACATTATCTTGTGGTTTCTTTCTGTTTCAAAGGTGTTCGGTTTCGTTCCCTCTGCTTGCAGAAACACGCCGGCGGGCCAAAGTAGCATGCTGACAACTGCTGCAGAAACTCACAGATATACTGAAGGTATTATGTCAGTCGGTGACAAACATACCGTCATGGGGCATTTAACCCTGGAGTCAACTTATACTGGGGAAGTTGCCAAATACAGTGAAACAATATCATAATTAAAATGGAAAACCTGGGCAAACATAAGTTGCATAACTAAATAAATGATTACATATCGGATCATAAAGCTGCTCCATGTTAAACCCAGTCAGCACTTTTCTGTCTTTACAGATACGCCGATTTATGCTGAACGGACAACATTCAGCATGAAGCGTCCAACAATATTTATCTCAACTCGACACCAGAGTATCGAGACGGTAGAAGCTGCAGAATAACAGAAATGAAAATAAAACTATACTTCTAAACATGCAAAAAAAATGCTTAAGTGGGTAAATAACAAAATTTACATTATTTTATTTTGATTATCTGATTAATCTATAGAATAATTGATTTCTAAAATTATAATAATAATAAAATGTATTTTTCGCACAGCTTTGGAATAATTACTGCTCCAAGTATGTTTTCTTTTAGCAAATAGATTATTTTTTTATCTGTAAACTCCAGTTAACAATTAATTGATTACAAATTAGTTGACAATTATTTCAATAATTGATCCATCATGACTAATTGGATTAATCGTTTTATCCCAAAGCCCAAATTCCAGTTTTTACATCGTTCAAAATCAGATTTCAATTGGCCCGTTTCCCAATAGACGCCTGCATCTAAACACTGCATTTGGTTTGTTTGTCTAAAATTTGCAGTTCGAAACATAATTTTAATTGATAAAATAATCAATCACTAAAATAATCAGTTGCAGCTCTAAAATGTATATATTTTTTGTGCAGTTTTGACAATTATCTGCATATGTTGCTCTGTCAGCAAATGGCATTCTTTTGAATCTTTAAACTCCTATTAACAAGTTATCGGTTCCTAAATCAGTTGACGATTATTTCAATAATTAATCACGATTATCAGTCATTAATAATCTCATCTCTAAACTTAGGTTACAGTTTCTTCATCCTTCAAAATCAGATTTCAATAGGCCCCTTCCAAATAAACGCCTTAATTTAAAAACTGCCTTTTGTTTTTTTCTTGTCTAATATTTATAGTTGAAACCAGAAGTTTACATACACCAAATAAAAAAAATAAAAAAAACAATTTTATTTTACTCTGTGAAGTTAAATTACACCAAACTTCTCGTTTTATGTCTGCTAAAATCATCAAAATTATTTTTATTCGCTAAAATCTCACAATGACAGAAAGAACATGTCAGATTTATTTATTCAGATGTTATATACGTTTCCTCAGTAAAGGTAAAATGTTTTTGGGTTTCTTTCCTCAAGCTTCTCGCATTAGTTTGCTGGAGTTTTTCCCCATTCCTCTTGACAGAACTGAGTAACTGGATCAGGTTTGTAGGCCGCCTCACTCACGTATTCAGATTACGCTCATAAACTCTCTCTAGGTTTGAGCTCAGAGCTTTACGATCGCCACGCCTCAACATCAATTATTCTGAAGACACTTCATAGTCATTGTCATTTGGAAGACCAATATGCGGAAAAACTTCCTGGCTGATTCTTCGATATTTCAACATTACATTCTTTGAAGTGCCTCCCACAGCATGATGCCACCACCCCCATACGTCACAGTTATGTTGGTACAAGCATACATGCTTTTCCTCCAAATGTAACAGTGATCAGTATGACCAGAAGGTTCCACTTTAGTTTCATCGGACAACAGGATATGTCTACCAAATTGAAGGTAAATTTGCAAACTGAGTTTGATATGTGGCCTTAAAATACATCCACAGGTTTTCCTCCAGTTAATTTGTCTCACCACTGCATTAAATTAGTACAGAAACAAACATCTTTTATTGTCTCTTAGTGGGAAAATCCAAAGTTAAAAGTAAATAGAAACCTACCAATCCACACAAAAGAGAAGAAAAATTTTATTAGAGCAAATTAGGGCTGAAACAATTAATCAGATTATTAAAATAAACTATTTTACCAATCGATTAATCGTTAAGTGTAGATTATTTGCTGATAGAATAACCTACTCAGAACAGTAATTAAGCCAAAACTTTACCAAAAACATATAAATTTTGCATTTTAAAATTAAGAAAAACCTGTCTGAAAATATCTTCTTCCCAAAACTCATCTGGTAGCAAAGTTTCAGCTTCACCTGGTTCAAGTTATTTGAAAAAATTCTCTATTAAGCACTTTTTGCTATCCATTTACTAATCAGTTAATCCAAACATAATCAATAGATCAGCTCTACCCTGCACTGATGGGAAGTAAAAAAGAAAGGATTGAGGTTTTCACATGCCGTTAAAAGTATTTTATATATTTTATTCAGTAAAAGAATGCCGTTATAGCATTTTAGGCAATAAAATGTTTTCTTGTGTAAAAAATTAAATTATTTACTTGCATCTTTTAATGTTTTTCTAATATTTCCATTAAAAACCTGCAGAATGTGTAAAAAAAAAAAAAATCTGATTAAAAGAATAATCGTCAGAATAATTGATTACTATAAGTAGTTGCAGTATTACATACCTGAGTAGTTTAGTTTTCTAGATTTTTTATCTTTCTACTCTAGGTGATAATTAAAAATATATGCCAGAATATTTGTGCATAAAATAAACACAACACTGTCTACGAGTAAAACTGCAAATAAAGCAGGAATGTAAACAACTTATTGAGTTTGTTGGGACCAAAAGTTATCATGCTTTAAAAGAAGCCATTTAATTTCCTTTCTGCTCCTGGAAATCATTGGGAATCTGTTCCTGGGTGTCTGAGGCCAGCTGTTTCGGTGATGACTTGCCATGACGTGCTTTTGCTTTCTGTTTAGCCAGCAATGTCAGAGCGATGAGGCCTGCTGGACCCGAATCTCTAATTCCACCGAGGCACGGCTTTTAATCTCCCGCTTACACAACACAGAGGGTCCGTCCAGGGTCTGGCCTCTCCATGAAAACAGGACTGTGCAGCAGTGGGGAGGGGGTCGTCACCCGCTTGCAGACACATTTCGTAGACAAATTGACCCCGCTTTAGAGTTCATGCTGAAGCTCAGCAGAAAAGTCCGGCGAAATGCTGAAAGCAGAAACGTCCGATGACGTCTTAGCGTGTCCCAGTGGGAATAAAAAGCAGAGTTGGGCCTCGGTTCTGATGGACAGAACAAAAAACAGGCGAATAGCAGTGGGAGAGGGGAGGTCAGGGCTCAATATATTTCCAGTTTTGATGAAAAGCCGCTGTGGGGCTGAGCTGTGCCCAGGGAGGAAGACTACAGCCTTTCCAGACCTCCTCAAGCTAGCATCCCTGAGCTTTTCTGGTTGCTAAAACAATCTGATGAACCATTTATTTTGTGTGTGGAATGAGGCAACAGACATCTTCAAGAAGAAATAAACAAATACAATATCTAAGAGCATTTTAGAACACGTAAATTATAAAATTAAATTGCTGATCAAGAGTTGTAGTCTTTCAAGGAAAATATTATTTGAATTAAAGATAGCGTTTTAGCATTAGCTTCCGACAAATATTGTGTTGGTGTAGCGCTTTAGCGTTAGCCTCCATAAAAACCTTGTTGCTATTGCACGTTAGCATTAGCTTTTCTAAATACAGTGTTTGCATAATGTTTAGCGTTAGCTTCTGCTAAACACCGTTTGTGTAGAACTTTAGCATTAGCCTACATAAAACTGTGTTGGACTAGCACTTTAGCTTCCTTTATCGTGTTCATATAGCACTTTAGCATTAGCTTCTGATAAATGCCATGTTAGTATAACATTTAGCAGTAGCTTCTTCTAAAAGCTGTGTTGGTTTTGCACTTTTGCTTCCACTATATATTGTGTCAATATGACAGTTAATGTTAACTTCTGATAAATACTGTGCTGTAGCGTTTTAGCGTTAGCCTCTGTAAAAACCATGTCAGTATAGTGCATTAGCATTCCACTGCATTCTGTGTTGGTACAGCACAGTAACGCTATGCTATACCAACGTTAGGCAACACAACATTGTATACAGTGTTTTAGCATTAGCCTCCATAAAAACCATGTTGCCATTGCAACATGGTGTAGCGCTTTAGCAGAACTAATGTTTATTAGTGCTTCAAGTGCAACTATTTTTTTTTAGTTAGCGGTGCCCACCACTGCTATAACTTCAGTTGTTTATCTCAGTTTATTTTTTTATGATTCTGGTTTGAAACAAATAAAAGCCCAAAATTCTGTTTCTAGGAAAACCACAAAGACGACGTCTGACTGGACTGGTGCCAAGTGGTCCAAACTCTTCTTCTCGGATAAAAATAAAGTTTACATTCAATTTGAAAATCAAGGTTTTAGAGTTTGGCAGAAATACGAGAAGATGAGAGTGGCATGAAGGATTTCCCCTGAAGCCATAAATCCTCCAGAAAGGTTGAGCTGGGATCTCATTAGGCTAATGGGATCTCTTCAATACTCCAGAGTCCAGCAGGAAGAAGACGGCACACTGTGATGAAGCTCAGAGTAAAAACTGGATCAGTAGCAGGCTAAAGCGAGCTCTGATGCTCCACAAGCGAACTATGTCATCATCTCAATATTATTAGGAGAAGGTTCTGCTCCACTGGGTTTAAATCCACAACAAACCTTTAGTGTTTTAGTGAGTCACTGTGCAGTGATGAGTAAGGCTGCATGTCACAGAACAACTTCCTTCTTCACAAAATGTAAACAAAAATGGAGTGGCATCAGATTTTGGAGGCCGTAGGATTTCACTTTTATTTTTGGTAAAATGCCACAAAACATTTCTCCCACTACCTCCAGACTCTCACATTTCTTTTGGCTGTATTTACCCAGAATGCCCTGCATTATGGTCCACTTCCTGCTTTTGGGGTGGCCTCTGGTCCACTTGCATTCAAACCACACCAGAGTTCACTTCAACCAAACGGAAACCAATGTTTTTAGGTGGACCAGAGTTCGCTTTTGTGGTCCACATCAGAGTTTTATTACACATTCACACCTCTACAAACGAACCAGATTTTCTAGGCAAACAAACTGGAGTTTGATTAAAGCGGACTAAACAAGGCTGGTGTGAATCCAATCAGACAGAAAATGCATCCTGAAGGAGAAAAAGAAAATATATAAAACTCGCTGTGGACTATTAGCCGCAGGACTAGCATAACTGTGACAAAATTGTGATTTATAGTCTGGAAATACAGAACATAAGATTGGTAAATATCAGTTATCGACTGTCAGCACAATTAATATCAGATATCGATGTTGGCTCAAATGTTCATATCTGTATATCCCCAATAATAATTAATAAAATTAATCATTTGCTTTCAACATTTGCATGCATGGCACTATGCCTGTAACAATACCAAATTCTGCTGGACGACAAATTGTCCCAGAAGTTAATGTGATAAACGATGATACTGTTGCTTTGAGGTGATTTTAAAGTAATATAAAGGTAATGAAATAAAAATGCAAGATGACTGTCTTAAAGATCAGTACATTTTAAATTCTAAGTAACATTTAACACTGGAACTGGAAGACATTTAAAATATCCAAAATAAATTAATTATGAAGTCTCAAAACAAAATTGTCCTTCAAAAAAGGGCGAGTTGAGACCAAAGCACCAAAATGAAGACTTTCACCATCCAGTTTTTGGTAGAAAGAAATAAAAAAAGAAAATTATTGAGTTGGTTTTAATTTATTATGCCATTAATTGCTAGTTGCAACAGGCCTACATGGCATTGAAAGTATTGTATTCCTGCAGCATTTTCTATTCTTGAATTCTTTTGTTTGCCATTGTTAGAGACATCAATACTGCAATTCAATATATGATGAAGTCCTAGTGATAAATGTCACTAATCACCTCATCCTCAACAAAACAAACCTCTCAGAAACCAGAAACCACCCACAGAAAGCCGGTCAGAGATCATCACTGTTAGACCTGACAGACTTTGCTTTTCAGCCTCCATGCTTTTCTAAACACTGAGGGTAAAGATGGAGGCTAACCAGATGAGTTTCCTCAGACTGAAACAATAAAGAGTCCTCTCTCTGTGAGTGAATATCGGATCAAAGCCGGCACAGTTAATCTCATCAGCTCTGACGGATGACGGATGGATCCACGCGCTCAGGAGCTGCAGGCGCAGCAATAACAAATGCAATGTGTGTTTCCGATCGTCATCCAGAACTTTTTTTGTTTTTTGTGTGTCCATCTGTGTCGGTCCTGAGGGGCTCAAAGTGGACGGCTTTCCCACACTGGAAATGGAAACACAAAATGAGATCCCCGGGGAAGCCAGATTTGGCAAAGACAGGGTGAGACCATACCCACAACCAACACCCCGGAGCAATAAAACCCGCTGGGTAATACAGGGACTGAAACGATTAATCAGATTAATAAATCAGCATCTAATTTTGTAATCAAGTAATCTGTACCGAGACTATACAGCCTCAAAAAGGCCATTTGCTGACAATATACTCAGAGCAGTAATTTAAGCCAAAATTACACAAAACAAGATAAAGAAACCTTTGCCTGTAAATTGTTTTACAGAGAACATGAAACCATCTGCAAACACGGAGACAGTCCAAAATAACTGGAGATCTGTGTAGATCTGAAACAATTAATTTTGATTCATCGATCATTTAAATAATCGTCAACTAATTTAATCGATAGACTCAAATAAAGACCACTTAATGAAAAACAACCTAATCAGAGCAGTAATTTAGCCAAAACTGTACTAAATATATACACATTTTGCATTTAAGATCAACACCTTTGTCCTCAAGTTGTATAGTTTCAGCTTCACCTTGTTCAAATTCTGTAAAAAAATATTTTCTATCCAATTATTAGTTGCTTAATTCAAAAGCAGTCAACAGATTAGCGACTGTGTTTTTGTTTAAGTCAAGCAAACAGCTGAACTTTTCACAAATTGATTACAAAAATATATTTCTTTTTTTTGTAGATGCAGATGCTGCAAGAGATCAAGCATTCACTATAGGAATGATACGTTGTTTCGGCAATAAAATTTAAATTTTCTCATTTAAAAAATCAAAATTATGCTAATATTAGAGATAGATTTGAAAAGCATGTTTTAAAAGTATGTCTAGTTTTAGTATAGAAAGAGCTTAAGTGGTTTAATGAAAGTTTTTTACTCAAATTAAACTGATTAATCGTCAGAATAACTGATTGCTAAAATAAATGTTAGTTGCATACCTGGTTAATATAAACATATGAGATAAATTATCTCAAATGCAAATCTTTCCCTTCCTGATTCAATCAAGTTTTTTTGGTTTATTTCTGTCTCTGCTGATGATTATTTTCTTCATACGTCGATTAAATTAGCAGAGCAAAAACAGTCTAAAAGAAACAAATGGTGTTTATTATGTTCTATTGGGCTTCAAGGATTTATTTTTCCATGGTTTGCTTATCGTTCCAGGATCGAGCCGTCACTGCCGGGGTCAGCTGGTCTGTCTCTCTCCAGGGACAAGGCCAGCTGATTAGCCTGAAAGAGACAAATCATCTCCGACCAGCTTCCTCTGAAGGCTGTCAACGCTGCAGCTGTGAAACCGGCCGTCTTTAAACTCCAAACGAAACGGGAATGAGCAGAACAGAAACGGGTTTTATCTGCAGTAAACATCCTGCTCTTACTCCACTAACCCGGCGGCGACCCAAACTCTCTCCGTCAGGAAATGTTTCTGACACACAAATCTTCAGGCCTGACGAATGGAGGCCTTATTTAAACACAAAGCTTTATTTAGATAGTCATGAAAAAAAACAACACAGTAAATATTTAGTTCTTTTAGAAATACCTGTGATACTAATAATTAATTCATTTTTCAAATTAATTTTACACAATATTTATATGCAAATAAATTCAATGTTTAAATAAAAAAAATAACATTTATTGCCTAATATGAAATATAACAATTTCTTAAGTGAACACTTCATAGCAAAAGATGCATCTGCAACTAAATATACTTCTAATATTTGTCCTTTCTGCTTAGGGCTGATCTGTTGTCTATTTTGTTTACTGATTGATATTTCAGCAGCTAAAGGTTCTTAATGAGTTTTTCTTTCCAGAGTTTGAACCACGTGAAGCTAAAATTATTCCACTTCAGGAATTCTGAGTAAAACATATTTACATATAAATATATTTACAGACAAAAGTTGTTTTTTTTATCTTGAGAGCAAAATGTAGATTTATTCTTTGCAGTTTTGGATTAATTGCTGCACTGGATATGTTGTACTTTCAGCTTTTTTTCACTAACCAGAGTCTGCATACTGCCGTTAATGATTAATCGATTAATCACGATTAATCAAATTAATCACTTCAGTTCTACATAATATTTTTTTAAAAAGCACAAAGTTTTCTATCTAATAAGTAGAAAAATACATCTGCAAACATTTCTGCTACTTTCTAGTTTCATTCTTTTGCGGATTTACAATTTAAAAAATTAAAATGGCATTTTTAAACTACGTTTATATTAAATTTTTGTTAATTCTTTATTACATTCGGAAGGTCAGAAGAGCTGCAGGTTGCAGATCTTTGGTAAAAACACTGGATTCAGTGGACAACGGGTAGATTAAACATCAGTCTCCCATCGTCCGAGTTTCGGACCCGCTGTCTCCCAGAAGAGACTCGGGAACAAAGCACTGCTTACTTTGGGACCGTTCCCAGAACCGGTTGAGTCCTTTTATGTAATCGCAACAGCGAGAAGAAGAAAATAACTTTCAGGAAGGGATGAAAACAACATAGGAAACTCCAAACTCCCTCAAGAAGAAAAGAGTGAAAATAAGAGTCGGAGTTCCTCTTCGGCTAATCATTCATAACTTCATTTTTTACTCCCATCAGTTTACCAGAATCTAATTACTGCAGAATATTTAGGAGATGAAGAGCATAAGCCCTTTCAACACCAATATTAATGGTGATAATCTGTCAACAGTTTGAAGAATTGATGTTTTAACACAGATTGATACTCTCCTCCTCATCAGGTGCTGCTTTCACATCACACAGCAGAGTCAAATCATCAATTAAATCATACAAAAAAAATAAAAGCTGAATAAAAAGATGGGGATCACGTACCTGCACGACTTCTATTCCCCTTTTCCTGAAAAAAAGAAAAAGAAAATGTCATTAGTTTTATTCTAAAACGAGTCAAATACAATTTATTACCGTTATTGTGTCACACATATAAATATCAATGTCATGTGAAGCCAATAAAAGTTACTAACTGAATGATGCATCAGGTACATTAATCAAATATTCATGTCAAAGACCAGACAACGCAGCACTACGGTTAATAACCACATACATTTTTAGTTTTAGGATATTATTTGCTCAAAAATAAGAAAATGTTTTAAACCATTTCCATCTTTGTTTAATGTTGGTGCAATTTTTCCATTATTTGTTGTTTCTTTCTTCTTCTTA
The DNA here is from genome assembly GCA_903067055.1 of Poeciliopsis paucimaculata. Classification (NCBI taxonomy): domain Eukaryota; kingdom Metazoa; phylum Chordata; class Actinopteri; order Cyprinodontiformes; family Poeciliidae; genus Poeciliopsis; species Poeciliopsis paucimaculata. Next base: position 40,277 of record CAEGAD010043689.1, read on the forward strand.
TAAATAAAAATAGCTTCCTTGTGTTAATTTATATTAATTAGCTCTTCTTCTCTGGAAAGGTACACAGGTAATTGGATGGGAAGTGTGGAAGCCTCTACTGCTTCAAATCGAGATGGGAATAATATAAAGATGGCCACTTTGAGGTAAACATAAAAACCAGCCTCCAGTCCAGGGGGGGGGGCACAGCTGACTCTGTGGGCGGGCAATGGCCCCCCAACACCCCCCAATGCCACCAGGCCTGCACAGACACACCTGCAGTTTCTGTTAAAAGTTTTATAAGTTTCCTGTCAAAAAACAACTGATTTGGAAACATTTTTTATGGCTTGACTTTATTATTTTTTGTATTTGTGTTTAAAATCCCAGAATTTCCACTTAACTTTATAAATTTGTCAGCCTTATGATGTAATTTCTTAATGATAATTTCATCAGTTACTCAGTACTTCAGCAGACTTTTTACAGAATACTTTTTTTACTCTTGTTTGAGTAATTTATTGGACGGATACTTTTTACTTGAGTAAAAATGTGAAAGTAGTGCTACTTTTCCTTGAGTACAATTTTTGTGACAGAAAGACAGTCGTTCCTCTTAATTCAAGTTTTTAAGAAAATGGTCGCCTATCAATTAATTGTTAGTAGATCAATCAACTTTATATCAACTCATGAGTCGATAACTTGTATGACGCATTTGCAGGTGAGAGGAACTGAAAACCGGCTGAGCCGTACCAAGGCTCAGCCGGTCCAGCTTGATTTACAGCGCCATGGTAACAGCAGCGTGGCCATTCACAGCTTTGCAACAATGCAGATATTTAACCCTGCAGCTGGCGGGTTTCATGTGGAGAGAATGGAGCCTCAGTTTCAACCCACCTCAGATATGGAGATGACTTTGCTCTGATGCTTTGTTAAAGAGGCAGAGGGAGAAAATCTGGAGGAACCGGGAGAAAAGTCTCCCGGCAGAAAAAGTATTTACTCCGTTTCTGCTTTTTACCGTCACACAAACGTTTTATTAAGACCAGTTTACTAAAACCAACATGGCCACATGTGAAAAATTTGTTTTCATTTAGTATCTGTGATTAACCATGTTTTATTTTGAAAAGAAGAGTTCAGTTTCACATCCAGGTTACTGTAGATTCAAATAATCACCAAAGCAGAATCTGTCTGACAACACGAAGTAGGCTAAAGGGTTTGGAAAAACAATTCTTCAGAGAAGACTTGGCTAAAACTTTACCAAAGAACCATTTTTGATAAAACCTATTTAGACCCCAAGTTTTTTTTTTTGCTTGTTTGTTTTTGGAAATATAGTTGGGCATGTCACACAAAAAATATTTAAAGTTTTCAATTTAATAAGAAAATATGAAAGATATAAAACATTACTGGCACTTTTTAGTATTCTTATTTATAAATATAATAAAAACTGCTGAACTGCATTTTTTTTATTAGATCTAAATTTTTAAACTTTTGTTCTTTCCTTATTTTAAGATACAGATTATTAGGAGCCACAGGTTGCACATCTGGTTTATTACTTATTACACACACTGTAAAAACAAAACTTTACCAAGTAACTGACAAAACTAACTTTCAAGTCAATTTTCAGCAAGTTATAAGAGCTTGTTTTATGCACCAGTTCTCCTGGCAGATTATTTTATTTATTACAAGACATTTTTCCCTTGTTATAAATGAAATAATCTGCCAGTAGAACAAGCACTTTTTTAAACAATATTAAGGAATTATTTGCATAAAACAAGCTCTTATCACTTGCTGAAAAGTGACTAGTAAGTTGGTTTTGTTGCATTTTAAGTGCACCAACATATTTGGTCAAAAACTAGGCCAAAATATTTGGTAAGATTTTGTGTTTTGCAGTGCAGGGAAACATTTCCCACTTAATAAATGGAATATTGACTTGAAAACTAAACTCTGTATTTACTCAACCCTCAACCTTGAGCAAGGATAACGGTGTACCTAGTCAGCGCCTGCAGTGATCTGGTGTTTTATTGACAGAAACAAGTTTAAATGTTTACATCCTGCAGCCACTGTTGTGATTTAACGTGTGCAGGTTTGACCCGGTTTAATCTCATCAACCCTGTTAAAGAAGAACGCAGCGACCTTGTCAAGATTAGAACCATTTTAATCAAACATTCAGACTCGACTGCGCCGAAGGCCGTCGGATCTGCAGCGAACACCGCAGACAGAAAGCAGGCAGCTGCTCCTGACCTGCAGGATTTATCTGCAGCTGCAACTGACAGGACACAGAAAAGACAAAGACAAGACCGACTAAAACTATAAAATCTTCCTGTGATTAAAAAAAACAAACAAAACTGACTCTACTGCAGATAGTCAAACACATCAGATTGTTATCAGTCGAATCATTTCCTTCCTCCTACCGATAAGTTGTTGCTTAACCTTCTCGGTTCAACCTGAAGAAGAGTTTCAGTGAGAAGCGGCAGTTAAACTGGCGACAGAAACATTTCAAACAAAATTTTCAGGTCAGTCGAGACAAATATTCATTTCTAACATTGTTCAGTCTGTGTCTAAGGGCAGCAGATTGAGAAGAGTAGATAAAAATTATAGCATTAATCTAAATTTTGCCTACATTAAAGCAGGCAGAAGAAAGTTTTTCTAAATCAGACTTTTTCAAAATAAAATTGCAGGTGTGTGTAGTCATATTTCATAATTTATCCAACATTTAGAAATAAAAATACATTTTCCCAAAATGTTACTCAGGTAAATGTAATAGTTACTCCTCAATGCTGCAGGGGAGATTTGGATGAAGGCAGAAGGTGTTTGTGGGGCGTTTTATGAGGAGATTAAAATTGTTTTTGTTGGATTACGATCAGATAATCTGAGCTGGTACAATCAGGTCAACACCGCCACTGCAGGAAAGGTGAGAATACACTCTGCACTCCCGACCTGCGACCTGCTTAGGGAGCATCCCCGGCAGAGAAAAATACCGCTTCACATGCCAAAGGAAATGTCGTCAGTCTCATTTTTAGGAATCCCGCAGCAAAAACCCTTCAGCCATGTTTGAGACAGAAGATAATGGAGGGGTTACCCCACCCGTGGCAGCCCTTCCTTATTCCAACTGACAATCAGCTGAACTCATCTAAGAAAATCACAGCGCTCTTTGTACCAGTGAACGCACCAGTTACTGGTGGAAACTTTCCAGAAAGTCCATTAACGACGCACAGGAATCAAGCCTTGACAAGAAACTCTTCTCCTTTTGCTTCCCTCTGGATATTACCTTCTGACTTTCAGAGTACTGCAGTTTAAATAATGGATTTAACTCCAAGCTGCAACTTTGGAACTGTTTACAAATCAGAGACGTGGCTGTATATGTAACAGGAGAACCGGAATGAAGACGGAGAAGCTTTGGGAGGAATTAAAGGGAAAATAAAGAGTGAGGATTTCCTCATGGAGTCAGGACTGATCTCAATCTGCAGGCATTTAGATGGAAAAGCATTAAAATACAACTTCACAAGAGGGGAAATTATAGAAAACGTTATGCATATAATGTAAGAGAGGTCAGAAAAGCAAAAGGTTTGGGGATATTCTTGGAATCAGTTTGCTTTGATGGCAGCTAAAAGTTTAAAACACCGCTGAGTGAAAACAAAAAAAATTATTTATACATTAAATAAAAAATAAACTGTCACGTATAAATAAATTAAACTAAATAAACAAAACTCCCCACCTGTAAAAAATAAAATAAAAACACCACTATGCAAAAAAAAATTAAAATAATTGAAAAATTAAAATAAAATACTTAAATAAACACACCATGTGTAAGAAATAAATAAAACATGTAGTTAAATAAGGTGCCATTATCTGTAAAAATAAATTAATTAATTAATTAAAAAAAACAATAAAACTAAAATAACCAAAGTGTAAAATAAATGAATAAAATGACACTATATGCGAGTGAAAAAAATAAAACGCTTGTAAAAATATTGATTAACAGCACTATATGTAAAAATAAATCTAAACCAGTACATTTAAAAATTAAAAATAAAGCTAATTAATTTAATAAAGAAAATTCCACCAAGTGTAAGAAAATTAAAATACTGTAAAAAGTATAAAAATTATAATAAAATGAAACAAAAAATGAAATGCCACCATGTGAAGATCTCCAGAATTTTCTTGATTCCAACCTCCTGCCCCACCAGCCGGTATCAGACCCAAACCATCCGAACAGAACCACCAACCTGCAGAGGTCCGCGAAGGCCTGGAAGTTGAGCTTCTTCATCTTCTTCTCGCTGAGCCAGTAGCCGACCCGGCGACCCCTCAGGAAGGTCTGCATCCTCGCTGCGCCGCTCGCGCTCCTCTGGGTGGAAACGGCCGAGATGATGGTGAGGATGACGGAGGCTCCACCTGCGGGGACGGGGCAGGAAGTCAGCGGCCAGCCAGCCAACCGCACGGGCGGGGATAACCAGTCCCGGGAGGAGAGGACCAAACACTCCTGACCCACGCAGGAGGAGCTTTCTGCTTTTATATGCTAGGTCTGGACACGCGCGCGCACGCTCGTTCCCTCCGCTGCTAACGGCTAACGCTAGCAGGCTAGCTGTTGTGACTCTGAGAAGCTAACTTTAGCTAGCTGCTTCCCCACGCTGAAACCCGCTTATCCGAACCTTAGATGCTCATCCTCGCTGCGTGAAAAGATCACGCAGCCGACAGCCAGCTGCTAACCTGCGGATAAACTAACTGACTAGACCAGTTGGGGAGGATAGCACCGCTAACCAACCTGCAGGTTTAGCTCCGGGGGTCGGTCCGTGTTTTCCTCGGGAACTAGCTCAGAGACCGGTCCATGATCCGGTCCGACCACCGCAGAGAGACCCGAGGAGACCGAAGACGGACACGGCTGAACCAGGCACAGATGTTGCCCGTGTTTCCCTCTCCCCGTCTCCCTCTGTCAGCTTGACTGACTGCACACACCCTGGGTCCTGCTGCTGCCTTCACTGACGGCACGGAAATGACAAAACCCTGGGAGCTGACCGTGCACACCCCGGGTCCTCCTGCTCCAATAATATCAAACCAGATTCCTTTCTTTAGTTTGAAAATGTTTTGTTTGGTTTCATAGACAGAAAGACTCCTCTGCCATATTCCCAACACAAACCTGGTCTTTTTTTTTGTGTTTTTGCCAAGTTTCATGTCCATAAAATCAGAGTTGGTTAGTAACTAGTTACAATTTACTCAGTTACATTTACTTGAGTACATTTTTTGGAAAAGAAAAAAACTCTCAATTTTTACTACCCTGTACTTTTTACTTTTAGTTGCGTAATTTTATTATGAAGTATTTCTACTCTTACTTGAGTAAAATTTCTGGATTTTCTACCCACTGAATGAATCACAGGTGTCAAACTGTCCAGAAGGGTAAAAACTGTCCTGCAGTTTTCACATGTGCCACACGTACTAAACACTGGAATGAAAGTGACTTAATGACCCCTCCCGGTGTAGATCAGTTCTCCAGAGCCTTGCTAATGACCTAATTATTCTGATCAGGTGCAGCAGAGGCTCATCTAAAGGTTGCAGGGCTCTGGTCCTTGAGGACTGGAGTTTGACACACACCTGCAATTTTTCTTAAAGTTTCATACGATTTTTATTTAAAGAAACTGGTTTTGAAAGACTTTATTTTGCCTGATTTTGTTAATTTTTATACTTCAATGAATTATTTTCATTTTGGTCCTTAAAAAAAACAATATTTCCTCTTAACTTTATATTTTGTTCCATCTGATTATGTAATTTTTTAATATTAAAAACCATGATTGATCTCAGTACTTCAGTAGACTTTTTACCAAATACTTTTGTACTCTTGAGTAATTTCTTGGACTGCTTCTTTTTATTTTTACTTGAGTAAAAACATGTTGAAGTGGTGCTACTTTTACTTGTGTAAACTTTTTTGGGTGAATAAAAAACTGGGACCTTTTGCTGCGTTTACTGACGGCTCAGAAATAAAACCTCTATCAGGTTGATCTGAGTTCACACAATCTGCCTGTACTGTAATGGTTACATTTCTCTTTATCTTATCAACATAAAATGAAAATATACCCCGGAAACTCCAATTATAAGATCGACATGTTTTGCTTTATCTTAAACAGGACGTAAACAAACGCAACAGAGAAAGTTAGTGGTCAAATATTTAGTTTGTGGAACATAGTGGATAACTTTAAGAGCTGTCATGGAACAATAACGCCACCTGCTGGAAGACTGGGTCATTGGCAATGTTTTGAAATAAATAGAATGGATAGAAACGTTTATCTTTAGATTTAATTTAACCAAATCTTTCTACGCATCACACTAAAAATATGTATTTTTTTAAGCATAAACAGCATTTGCTTCCGCTTATTTTTTTAACTTGTAAGTTAGACCCAACTAGTTTATAGTTTAGTTATGTTTAGTACAATTTAGTTTATTTCAAGAATACAATTTCAAGGCACCCAAAAAAAAAAAAAAAAAAAAACCCAGAAAATTTAAACCAAATTTGTAGAAATACTAAAAGTCCATTACATTCATTGTAAGATGCAGTGAAGTCCAGTTTATTAATTAAATAGGTTAAAATTAATTATGGAGCTCAAAGTTTCTGCTTTTTCACATTAAACAAGACAGAATATGTTTGAATCTTATGTTAATCAGGTTTTTACGACTTCCTTCCTTTAACTGCACATCCTTAATTAAGCTGTGGAGTTTTGTCATTCTTTATTTTACAGAACATTGCACCAAAAATCTGAAAAAAAAAAATTATACTTCTTCAAAGCACTGCAGGCAGTGAGAGTAAAAATGAGAAGTAAAAAGGGGAATCCGTATTTCTGCAATCCTGCCTTCCCTTTACTGTCTCTTGTACTGAATAGTTTAAAAATCTTCTCACTGGGGAAGCTCTTTCTTTCACAGGTGACCAGACATCTGCAGGTTTTTGGGTTGTGAGAGTTTCTAAAAGAAGAATCAAAGGAAGAGCTTTAAAATGTAAAATCTTATACTGTTATGTAGATTTTTATATGTATTGTGAGGATATCTTGGTGGGTTGTTAGGTATAAAAATAGGGTAGGCAGCAATAAACTTGGCTTCAGCCTGTTCCTTTATTGGTAATTTTGTTTATTGTTGTTTTATTTTTTTTTCTTTTGTTGTTTTCTGTGTTTAATGTGGACAATTTACCAAAATAAAGTGATTGATTGATTTATATTTGAATAATTATGTTCCTTTTCTGTGGAACCATCTCTCATAAACCTAATATGATTCAGTAATTATGTATTTTAGCCACATAGTGTCATTTTATAGCACAGTCAATAATTATGTTAGCTTCAGTTTTTATAAAAATGCTGTATATATCAATGACTGAAAGTATTTAACTTTTATAAAACATGTTTTTCAGATATTTGTTAAAATTATCACTCATGACAGTATAAGACAGATAAAATTATTTTAACTCTTCTTTTTTCCAGTACTAACAGCAGAAATGCACCACTCAGTCAGAAACAACCAATCAGAGCCAGGATCAGGGTCTTAGCGCTGTCAATCACTCTTATGTACTCTCCATTACCTCTCTGCTATGCTACAGCTGGTTCACCACACCGGAGCCTGCAACAACTGCTAATGCAAGCTAGTACGGCCACCGATAAATGGTTTTCCTGGAACAGTGAGTTCTTCTTATGCCATTAGCACATTCAGCAGCATGTACACAGGCTTGATTGACAGCACCAAGACTCCTTAGTGTGATTGATTGTTTTTGACTGGAAAAAGTGCATTTATTTAAACTACTCAATCTTTTCACAGAGTATCTGTCACTTAATAAACTGTAACAAGATGGTGACAGTTTTAACAGATATGTAAAAAAACAACAACATATTTTTGTAAAAGTACATACAGCGTTATTAAAAATATTTGTAAACATATTTGTTAAAACTGTCACCATGTCGTGAAAGTTTAAGTGACAGATAATCTGTGAAAAGATTGAGTTGTCTGAAAAATAGTCAAAAGCAACCAATCAGAACCAGGAGGAGGGGCTTAACGCTGTCAATCAAGTCATACTTGCTGCTAAATACAGCTTACAGGAAAACCGTTTATCCGCCGTCATCGTTAGCTGTACTAACTAGCATTAGCATTCAAAACAAGATTTGCTGATAGGGAAAAGCAGAGACAAGCGCTAAGTCCCGCCTCCTGGCTCTGATTGGTTGTTTCTAGTTAGCACTGAGAAAAGGCAGATCATTCTTTTTATTTATTTAATTTTTTTTTTTTTTTTCACAAAAGTTGCATACTGCAGATTTAATGTAAACTGGCGAAGAAGCAAACTGACATCATTCCTATTTAAAACATAACATGAACTTCTATACCCCAGCTTGCCACCAGGTGGAGCTGTGGGCTGAGATAACTTGCTTTTATCTTGTACCTCCTCTTCCTCAGGGTAATAATCAGACTAGAAAAAGCTCTTCAAATGGATTTGATCTCTGTTGAGTGCTTGAGTCGATGTTTCATCAGATGTTTTTATGTTCCACAGGAAGCTGAAAACAGGAATTCCCCTTGTAAACAAACTAACGAGGAAGTGCAGAGAGTCTTGTTGCAGGCCAAAACAATAGAGCAGAGATCAGACTGCAGGGAGTGCAGAGATGCTGAGGGAGATGCGGACACATCTGCAGCTGCAGACCCTGCAGCGATCAGACAAGCTGAGACAAGAAGCTGCTCTGCGCTCTCCACTCTTGCATAAACTGCAAAGAAAGAATTTGCTCTGCGTGCATGTTTTCCTTAATATAATGGTGTTGCTGTTACTTTAAAAAGTATGTGGATATTTTATTGATTTCAACAGTACTGATAAATTGAATTTATAGAAATTTGTTAGAATAAATGAAAAAAATTTCCACCTTTTGTTTAAAATGTTGTTTAAACCTCAAATGTTAGGCGAACTACAGACTGTTGGTGCATATAATTTGTAGTTTATTCGACCGAAATTGTCACAAGTCGATCGATAAGTCGATCGAAGCTAATAAAAAACAACTAATCTAATGAAAAGGCTTTTTGAGGAGCATCCACTGCTGTTTGGATTATTCATAATTACATAAACCTTCGTTTACATCCAGTCTGACTTCCTCGAGTGCAGAAGCCGATGACGTAAAAGTATAAAAATGCGTCATCACCCACTTTTGACAAAAATTTTTTAATTTTTTTGTTAGGGTTTATAAAATGAGCCGTTTCAAAAACTGCCCGAATGTTAAGTCAAGTTGGAAACGGACTGCGCCGTCACCTAGCAACCCTGGCAGAGCCCAGCCCGTTACCAAGCAACCCAAACTGAATTCCAGCCTGTTACCTAGCAACCCAAACTGAGTTCCAGCACGTTTGGCTAGCTGGTGTTGCCACTTTACGGGCTATACAGTATAATAATCACTGCTGGAAAAGACAAAGGTTTTGTTATTGACTTACCATCCGGATAAGGTTGTATAATTAGGATCCTTAGCCAGAAGCTGCTTAATTAGATTTAAAGAGACAAAATGCCCTAAAACAGCACCGTAGAAGATTAAAATCTCATAATTTAAGAATGATTTTGTGCAAAAAATGTATTTAACATGTTTTGTATAGGCCATAAACCTATCCTAGAAAACACACCCACATAGGGGATATTTGACAAAAGTATGAAGTTATTTGTAAAAAGATTAAAGGTGAAGTCGAAACTGTACCTGAAAAATGACAATAACCCAGAATATGCATTTCTGTAGGTACAGTTTTTGCTGTGCTTTCACAGATATGATAATTTCCTTTGACAGAAGTATTAATGGTGAAACAAGGACAAAAACACAGCCCGGTCATATTAAAGTGTTTATTTTGAGAAGTTGACCACTGTGATGCACCTTCTGAGGCAACAGTAGAAAAATAGATTCAGTGAAACTAAATGCAACTTATTAATCTACAAACAAGGTATCTATAGCATACAAGTACAATGTACCTGTTACAATTCAACACATATCCATCCGATGGTTGATTTTTTCGTTATTTTTCTTCTTAAAAAGCTGCTAAATAACACTGTACACACAATGAGCTACATGGGTTTTCAAATTACTATCTGATGCAGGCTGGTTAGCTGGTAGAAAAGAGCTTGCATAGACATCAAAGTCACTCCTCCAATAAAAGGCACTGACTCCTCTACAGCACAGAGCAAAACGCCCGGGACTCAGTGGAACACTGGCCTGGAAAAATAATTATTAAAAGCTACCAAACATGAAGACGGGGAAGAATCTGGAGTTTTGCATTTTTTCCCCATGAAGCAACTTGCTGTAAAAAAAAGAAAAGACTTTTCTGCTTGGCAGCTCTATCAATGCAAAGCAGAGAGGAAACATCCTCACATCATCTACAGCTAAAAGAAATGTCCTTAATGCATAACATTTATGGAAAACGTCCTTAAACACAATCTTTTTGTTTTATAGCACACATTCTCAGTGAGAGCTTCATGACAAAGACGAGCACACAGTGTTGTTCACTACAGTAAAAACACACAGACCTTCAACAACCACCAAAATGTGACAAACTATTAAAAAAACACAAGCAATCTGAATGTTTTGGACTCAAATCAATATATACATAATTCCTCGTTGGAGACCTGAGCCAGCACGGGCCGACTTTGCGTTACCGTCGGTTACATTTCAGTTTGAGATGCAGGTTTGTTTTTTTGTTCGTCGTCTTTCTGTAAGAAACAAGAAGTTCGGAGCTACAGCTGCAGCCGGTCTCCAACTACATATTCAACAGTTACCAACACTTCATGTGCATTCAGCGCTAATGAGGTTTGCGAAAGTCCTGATATGTACATGTGGACTTTTTTTTTCTTTTCTCTTTTTTTGAAATGTGAGTGGAAAATGCAGAAATGAATAAATCAAACCGAGAGTCAAAATGAAAGACTGAAAATGTTTTTATGTGAATAAATGTTGTTTGAAGCGCTTGTTAAGGCTTTAAATGTGGTTACTTGATGCTAAACAACATGATCGTAATGCAGAGATTTCAAAACACCTGACTTGCTTCTGATTGGCTAAAAGGTTCCAATAAGCCTCTCTGATTGGCAGAAGGTTCCTACAGTTTTGTTTGCTGCATAACCATCATCACAGCACACAGATGTTCCTTTCTTCACATTTGTCACTCATTACTAATGAGCTACACTCAAAAAACACAAAATATTAAAGTATTTTTTATCGAGTGCATATTAATACGATTGAAAAAAGACAAAACTAACTTAGAAATAACTTTTTAGCAAGATATAGTTATTGTGGCATTCAGATTGAAGTAGCTCAGTACTTTTAATTTGAATTAATGAGTTACAACAGCATTTAAATTATGTATTTTTAAATTGAATCAAAGGAACTAATTTCAGTGGCAGATTTCTTTTTCTTTTTTTTTTTTGAATAAGTACAAAAAACAGCATAAAGCATAATGTCATAATTTTTGTAATATGTTTAAAAAGGAGTGAGTGGTAGTATAAACTTATCAAAATTCCCACTTGTTTCACTTAAAATATTGGAAAAGTGTCTTGTTGTTCGTTAAATAATTTCCCAATGGATCTAGTACTTTTTCAAACCGATGTTAATAAATTATCTTAAAATAAGCTCATATATCTTGTCGAAAAGTTATTTGTAAGTTAGTTTGTGTCTTATTGCAAGTGTCCTAAGATATTTGCAGTAAAAACTAGACCAAAAGTTACTTGGTGAGATGTTGTGTTTTTGCAGTGTACTTCCTGTCGGAGATGAATGGGGTGAGGACGTGTCGTCAGAAATGCTACATGAAGAAACGCAGAACCCAGCAGAGCGGATCTATGTTCCAACTCTATGTTTTGTTGCATCGCTTCCTCCGAGTCCATGTGCTGCTGTCACTCGGGTTCATAAACTCAGATTAAATGTTTCCGCTGATCGGAGCGTCTCCTGCTGGCCTCTAGCTGACCAAAATGGAGAGGATATTTGTGGAAATCTTCTAATGGCTTCATGTCTGAACTCTGACTGTGTGATGAGAACGCAGCACTGCAGAGGTAGGACAGAAAACACGAGCAGCTAAAGCTAGAGCTGGGGGATTAATTTTTGGAAAATGATTTGATTTTTACTACCAATGCGCTGGTTGGGTTTCCATATTTTAGATGTTGGCGCGCCCAGTGCCGCCATCTTGTTTCACAAGCGTGTTTTACAGCTTCTATTTATTTAGATTTTGAATTCAGATCAACTCTACAACAAAATATTAGGACCAGATTCAGATTTTTCAGATTCCGATGACAGAAAATGGTTATTTTGAAATAAAAGTGTTTTTTATTTCAATTATCAGGACTCTGAGTTATATGACGTAGCATCAGGCTCAGGCTACACATTGTGTTATAAGATTACAGTAAATATTAGCAGAAAAAACATCTTAAAATTGTTTTAATGAGAAAACTAGTTCACTTTGTGTAGATCTTTCTTTGAACTAGACTCTTGCGTAATACTTAACACTGCAAAATTACAACTTCTTACCAAGTAATTTTGGTCTAGTATCTAGCATAAATATCTTGGTACACTTGAAATAATAAAAATAATTCACAAGTAACTTTTCAGTAAGATACAGCAGCTTCTATAATCCCTTGATATTGACAAAAAAGTACTAGTTCCACTGGCAGATTTGACTTATAACATGGAAAAAATGTCTTGTTATAAGTTTAATAATCTTTCAGTACTTTAATAGTGCTTTTTAAAATCAATATTAAGTAATAATCAACTTAAAACAAGCTCCTATATCATGCAGAAAACTTACGTTTAAGTTGGTTTTCTATAATTTCAAGTGAACTAAGATATTTGCACTAGGAACTACTTGGTAAGATGAATTTTTACAGTTTTGTGTCACAAATACTGGAAATAATCTTGAGTAGCAGGACTTCGAAACGATTGTGTCCATTTCAAAAACAGAATACACAAACTATTTTCTCTCATTAAAGGAACATTTTGTAATTTTAAGATTTTTTTTCTGCCAATATTACTATTTTCTCATAATTACATAAAAATAATCATAGCCTGAAATATTGAAATAAGTCACTTTTTGAAAATATTTTTTATTTTGTTTTTTGAAATGTAGGCAAGTAAACGAAAATCCCTTAATATCGGATATAAAAAAACAATCGCCCAGCGCTAGCCACAACCCTTTTCTCTGACTCTTGTACTCACACACACACACGCGCACACACGCACACACACTTAGTGCTCATCGCATTTTTCCCTTTTCCCAACTCAAACCCGCCTCCTGAACTGGGGTTAAAGTGCAGATTTCTTATAGGGATAGTCCGGTTTGCTGGGCGATCTGCGGTCTCTGAGGAGTTCTTCACCTACACTGTTCCTGTGAGACTGCTGGAGTGGAATCGGACCTGACGGGTCTCCGCCCAGAACCATTTCCTCTGGAGCGTCTCTGGGTCCCTCCTCATAGCCGTCCATGTTCCCGCTGGGGGAGCGTAGATGACCCAAACCGTGGGTGAGGTCCGTCTCGTTCGGCCGCCCCTTCGGGAACGGACCCGTCCTCGGCTGTGGTCCGGACGGACTGGAGAGGACGCCGTCGTGTCTCTGGGATTTTAAGCTGAGGACGTCCAGTCGCAGCGGGTCCGGGGCGGTCCGTCCCTGCAGGTGGCCGTGGCAGTCAGAAACGTAAGGAGGGGGGTGGGAGCCGGACTGCGTGCAGCTGTGGCTGTAGAGGTCCGGTCCTGGGAAAGCGGGCAGAGGATGAGCGGAGGTCGGGGTCGCAGGTCTGCAGGAGAAGTCGTACAGGTCGGGGAACTCCGCTTGGGCCTCCAGCTTGGGTTCTGGAGCGTGCCTCTTGCAGGAGTGGCCGTGTCCAGGGCCATAACCGTGGCTGAGGCGCGCAGCAGAGCAGGGCAGGTGGTGGCCTGCAGGCCCCATGGGGCTGTGAAGGCCTTCGCCATCCATATCGGCCATGTGCTGCTCCCTCAGAGACATGACCGAGACGCCGAGCGCGATGTCCGGCATGAACTCCCTCATCATCGGCTCCACCCCCATCTGATCAGGAAGCAGACACAACATGAACAGGTCGAAGGAAACTCCTCAACTTGAGCACAAGATGTAAAAACAAGAGGCTTCACGCTAGGACAGAAACGATTAACTGGATTCATCAATGATTAATTTATTAATGAAACAATGGTCAACTAATATAGCCATTCAGTGAAAGAACAACAAAGCCAGAGCAGTAATTAAGTTAAAACTGTACACGATATATACATTTTGCATTTAAGATTAAAAAAAAAAAGTGTCCCAAAATTAAGGCTGAAACAATTGATCACGATTAATCGATTATTGAAATAATTGTCAACTAATTTAGGAATTGATTAATCGTTAACTGGAGAATTCAGCAAGAATACATACAATTCTGACTGAATTCTGAAAGAAGCCAAAACTGTACAAAATATACATTTTGAATTTAGGATAAAAAAAAATTCATCTGCAAATATGTTTTAACCAAAACTAGGTCTGAATCAATTAATCGATTACTGAAATAATCATCAGCTAATTTAGAAATTGATCAATTATTAACTGGAGGATAGGGCTTAAGTGATGAAGTGAAAAATCTGCAGAATGTGCCAATTTTTGTATCCGATTAATCGTCAGAATAATTGATAGAATAATTGTAAGTTGGAGCTTTTTTTCACGACACACTTACCGCCTGCTGGTCTGACAGCAGAGGTCGGCCCATAGCCTGCGGGTTGGTGCAGTCTGGAGGCTGGGATCTGGGTGCCGAGGAGTACTCCGTACCGCCATGTTTGGAAGCAGCGTGGCGCTGGATCAGGGTCCGGTTGCAGGGGTAGGAGAAGGAGCGGGTCGGGGTCGGCATGGGAACCCGGGGTCGCCAGCCCCCTTTGAGCTGGGCGTGGCTGGGCGTGGCGGGAGGGTGGTAGGGAGGAGGCGGAGGAGGCAGCGGAGGGTGGAAGCCTGCCACTCCTTCCAGGTCCGTTATCATGCTGTCCATAGCCGGACTGCTGTTGACACGGCAACGGCCCACTTGACGCAGGGCCAGAATCGGACTCTCGTCTCCAAAACGCTCGTCTGGGAAGAACTTGGATGGGTTCTGAAAGCAAAACAAAGAAAACAAGATCAGGGCTGACACAGTTAATGATTGATTATTGAAATAATCAACTAATTTAGTAATTGATTAATCGCGACTTGGAGCATCCAGATTCTAAAAACACAACACAAAGTAATTAAGCCGAAACGGTACAAACAGATATATACAGCTTGCATTTAAGATAAAAAAAAAACAAAAAAACAACTCTCTGTACATATGTTTTACCCAGCAAAAAGTTTTTTAATGTTTTTGTTGCATATGCAGCTAAAAATGATCAAGTATAAACTTAAGGAATGTCACATTTTTGCATTTTGGGCAATAAAATATTTGTTTCCTTACTAACAAAAGAAATTATATTATTTCCATGATACATGTATTTTTAATTTTGCATAAAATGAGCTGAATTAATTAAAAAATCTGCAGAATATTCCAATTTGTTTTTATCCAATTACTCGTTTAATCGTCAGAATAATCGCTTAGTAAAATAATCGTTTCTTGCAGCCCTTGACAGGAGAGAAAACGTTTCTCTCCTGTTAAGAGGCGGTATCACATACTTTCCAGCCACATAGTTCCATTTTATAGCACAATCTTGTTACCTTCAGTTGTATAACTTAAAAAAAAAATTTACTTTGCAATTTGATGCCTTGAAATTTGGCCTCTGCCTCTTTAAGAAGCTCATACTCTTTAACAATACATCTCCATTATGCAGTTTTGAACTGTTCTTCAGAGTATTGGTCTAAGAAGTAGTTCCTATAATGAGCAATGCAGACATGCAGTTCCACCAGGTGTGTGCTAATTGCTACCGGCTAGTCTGAAGGAGCAGAGTGGGCGAGTTCCTCTCTAAGGTCGAACCCAAATGGTTGCTATAGGAGACTGAAGGACTTCTAAAACACTCCGGATATGTTTTTTATGAGGGAATAACATTATAAGATGATGTAAAGGTCAACGAAGTTGATTTTACGTGATACCGCCCCTTTAAAGCGGTCGAATCCTCCTCCTGTTTGCTGGGTTTACCTGCAGCAGCTCCGTGGCTCCATCTGCAAGGCCGAACTCCCTCAGCACCCTCAGCTGCAGCTCGTAGCTGACCGTGGCTCCCTCGCCACAGTTCAGGGCGTAGGCACGCTGGACCTGCTCCGTGTGCCTCAGCTCATGCAGCCTACGGATCATATCCTTCACCACAGACAGAGGAGGCACTGGAAGCAGCACAGAGCAGAGATTCCAATAATATACCTGCTGCTTTTCTACCTGCAGACATTTTAATGTACGTTCATTTGTTAACTCATTTGTCGCCCTACCTGGTATTTCGTTGGCCACGACAGAGGGAGCCGTGCTGGAGCTGCCCGCCATTTGCTGGTGGTTGATCATGTGACAGCACTGAGGCACGGCGTTGTTCACCATGTAGAGAGTGTCCGGGACGTTGGACATGCGCACCAGTCTCAGACGCACCAGGTCCGTCTGCTCCACCATCATCTCATCAAGCACAGACTGAAGTCATGCAAAAAATACACGAAAGAGAAAATAACTGACATGATTAATCATAGTAATCGTGTATAATCGTTTACTGAATTAGTTGATAATTATTTCCATAATCAATTAATCGTTAACTGGAATACATAGAGTCGAAGAAAGGCCAAATGCTGAAAGAACAACATACTCAGCAGTAATTAAACCACAACTGTACAAAAATAGAAACATTTTGCATTTAAGATACAAAAAACCTTCTAATGTTCTACCTAGAACTCCTCAACTGGGATAGTTTTAGTTTCTCCTGGTTCAAAATGTGTAAAAAAAATAAGAAAAATCTCCTTCTCACATGTTGATGGTAGGAGTATTTTTTAGCTGCAGATGCATTCTTTGCTACAAATGCTTTTTAGGAAATACAATTTTTACTATTTAAAAAAAGGAAATATCTGTCTATCTGCATCTTCTAATCTACTTAATCGATTAGTCGTCAGAATAACTGATTACTAAAACTAATTGCAGCCCTAAAAACAACAGAGTCGAGAACGGGTTGCAGATTTTCCTGATCTGTTCCACCTGACTGACAGCTCTCTTAATAACGCCTCTCACTGCCCTGCAGACATGTCCATTAATATTCATAGAGCCGGGAAGGCCGACAGGTCGTAATGAAAATTTGCAAATGGACCCAAAAAAATAAAAAATGAATTTCCATCCTGATAATGAGACTCTTGGTGTATTTGCCAGTCTCACCTTGGCTTCCTCCACATAAGGAGAGAAGAGGCGCGGTCGGACGTAGATCCCTGCATTCTTCTGCCGCAGCCAGGCGTTGGCCTTGCCCCCCTCGGCTGTGGGCAGCATGTCTGATGGGGGGGTGCTGATCAAACCCCTCTTCAGCTGTGAACAGAGATCAACCGGTGAAGCTCACTGTGTTTAAAGATGATCTACTATGCTTCCTTGAACAGCTAAGGACAAATTTATGAGCTATTACAACCTTTTTATTACAGTTTTTTGCACAAAATCATTCTTACACAATGAGGTTTTAGTCAGCTTGATCTATTTTGAGCAGTTTTAATGCCTCTTGTTCCTTTAAATCCAAATAAGCTGCTCAAGTAAACGTTTACACCCGCACGTGAAAATGGCTCGAAACAGATGCAACATTATATAACCATGCATCTTTAAAAAGCAGAAGTGGAGCCTTCTGCACAACCAACAAGACGTAGCAAGTGGTTTCTGGATGGTAAGTGAACAGCAAAGCACTCATCTAGGCCTGTCACGATAAACGATAAATCGAACGATAAATTAAAACTATCGACTTCATTTTAATTATCGGCTTCATCGTTTCTTCCGGTCTTTTTCTCTTTCTGTTTTTGACACTGAATGAAAAAAGGTTCAACTCCGGTGCTTCCACTAACCCTCCCTTCCTCATTTCCTTAGTGTAAGTCCCAGCGCTCACTACACGATCTTAGAGCTGTCGGCCCATTTTCAAAACCTGAGAGACACATTAGCGACAGAAATCCTCGGTATAACGGTTCGATC